>BGPR01000276.1:455783-555244 GCA_013235015.1 Araneus ventricosus
TATGGTGTTGATGAACTCCCAAACTTCAGTATCTGATAGCGAGGAGAGCGAAGAAGAAACACAAGTGGAAGATAAAACACTAAATGACAGTTTAGTGGAAGTGTTGAACACTGCAATAAAAGGACTTAAGTAAAGGGACTTTATTTCGGAGTCGGACATAACGGCAATACATAAAATAAAAGAGAAGTTACTTAATCAAAAACCGAAACTAATGAAGCAACTCACTTTAAATTAAATGTTTTGTAAAAATGTTAAAATTAATAAGAAATAATATTAATTATGTTTATAAGTCAAAGAAAACAAGTAATAAATAAGTTTTTTAAAAAAAATTTAAATTGATTCTGTGTTTTATGATGTTAAATTCACTTCTTAATATTGAAATGATCTAAGATCCAGAATTATCCCAAATCCGGAATTGCCGAAGTCCTGACGATTCTGGATTTGCGACATTCGACTGTATTGTGAAAACGAGAAGTGATTTTACAATAACCATCTTTAGTATTAAATTGCCAGTTTCTGTTTAGCTTGCAGTGTCAGTATCTGTCTTGAATGTGTGCTTTAGAAGTGCTCTTGTTAAATGTATTATCTGTTTATTGGACTTTTGATTGATTGACTTTCTCACATTATAGAATCTGCTTTTATTGGAGTGTTGTAGAAAATATCCATTATCAATATAACAATCTTTCTATCATTTCTAGGTGTGGAGAAAGAGATCTATGAATTAAAAAATAGTTATCAAGTTTCTTTACACAGAATATTAGATTGCGGTATTTAGATCTTAATTCTATTGAAATATGTCAATCTATATTTTTAAAAAAATTGGCAAAACCAACCGCCCCCCCCCCCCCCCCCCAGCTCTAACCATTGAACTACTGATTTTGACAATTTTTATTTCACATGAAAGCTTATGACCCCTAGAAATGTCATCAATGGTCGCCTGTCCTCCACTACTCTTCCTTCTCGAGAGAAATCGAAAAGACATTACTGTACATTTTATGTGGGGGAAAAAAACTTGACTGAGTCCTCAGCCTCAACAACTGGATGCAAGGATAACTAACTTATGAGAATTCTCCTTGTTTATTGTGCAAGTTTTAAAATAGTATTTTTTTTATCTGTGTGTGCTTCAATCAGCATGTTGCCTCAAAAATATTTTAAAATTCGTATTGTAGAGCATGGAAACTGTTTATTTAGAGCAATGTCATACTGCATTTCTAGGTCTGAAAACTTTTATACAGAAATTCGTGACCAAGTTGTGCAAAATATTGTAACTGATTTTTTTTTTTTCATTTTATTGCCTGTTCTACTAATCAAAATGCTGTTTACAAAACTGAAAATAGTAGTGGTTGTGAGTTGACGAGGCTGCTAGTTGCTTGTAAACATATACAGATCATATTTAGTGTTACTTAACTGAGTCTAATGATATATGCTTTCATTTTTCTCTTACTGACAACTAAGTTGTCTGTGATTTCTGTTTTGTAAATTCTCTTTTCAGATAACTTAGCATGAGACCAATTTTTTTTAAAAAAAGCATATCATTTGGAGAAAGAGAAAGCTTACAAGGCATTAAAAATACGAAATTCAATTTACTTTTAACTTTTATAGCACATAAAGAAATCCAGCTGTAATATCTTAAATAGACAAAAATTATTTATAAAAAATGTACCTCTGGCCACAGATGCCCATAGTTGCAATTTTGAGCTATTGAGCACACTTCTCGACAGTTGCCTTTGCGTCTCATTCTGTTATTTTAACATCAAAAGCATTTACACAGAATGATTTTTATAAGAAAGAAGATTTTACTTAAAATTCCTCTTTTTTTATCAGATTTGTAATAAAGTGATATGATGCTTTTTATAAGTATCATTAATTTATCAGAAGACAGCTGTATCTAAGCGAGTAATAATAAAAATGAATAGTTACTATGGCATTCCATTAATCTTAATAATTTGTAATATGTTGAAATGTAAAATTTTAATATTTAAGTGCTGTGTCTTGTTAGTTGTTTATTGAATGTAGAAAAAACAATATGTCTTATGGATTTCCAGATCTTTTAAAATTTGGTTTTACTCTGCTAATGAGTACTGCTATTTTTGATTTAGGTTCACCCCAACTAGATCCAGGAGGACGACTCACGCCTGGTCTTAAAGTGAAACCTCCCCCTATAGCACCAAAGCCTCGCCCCAAATCTGTTGGAGGAGCAGCTGAAATGAGATTATCAGGTGAGATTGCATCAATAAAGAATCCTTCACATTTTATGTACAAGATAGGGTTTCTGAAACTTTTCATGCTGACTTTTATGGATGGAAACAATTTTTGCTTGCCCATTTTCCATCAAAAAAATATTGCAGTGAGTTCAAAGCTGAAACGCAAATAAGAAAATAAGCCATTAATTAATGATAATTATTTTCAATTGAATTTTTTTTTTTTAGTTATTCAGAAAATTTTGATGTAATAATTTAAATCAAGACTCTTAACTATTTTTTATTACTTTTATTATTGTTATTTTTTTTTTTAGTCTTAAAGAAAAAGCCTCTGTCAGAAATTTTGACCTCAGTATTTGTCTGTTGCCCTAGTTGGAGTTGTGACCCACAATTTAAGACACTGATTTCAAACACCAACAAATCTGCATTTTATCATTTCATTCATTAAAATAGAATTAATTTAGGTTTATTTTATTTCATTTCTTGGCATTCACAGGTGATTTCTCAAACGTAAATGAAGGAGATTCACCCAAATCTGTGAGTCCAATTTCAGAAACGGCTCTTCCAAGTGCATCTGAATCAGATAATAATAAAGGTAGTATTATATTTATAATTCATGTTTTGTATTTTTACTTTGATATTTTCTTTTATTACTTTAAATATACACATAGCATGCTATATTGTTTTAGATACCTGGGAAAAAAATGAATACATTTTTTTTTTAATGAAATACCACTGCATACAAACAATTTTCACTTTCAGTTTTAAAGTAGAAAATATCAAGAAAAAAAATCTAAATATTATAGGAACATAGCTTTCTGCCCCTATTTTAATTAATAAGATTAAGTTTCTAGTTTCATTAAAAAAATTATAAATATAATATTTCTTCTCACGCTATAAAGAATACCGAGTGAAAAGTGTATTGAAAACCTTTTTATTTCTTGATTTGCAGGGTTAGTAACAACATTTGAAATACATCAGTTTGGTTTGGTAGAAGGGGAAAGACATGCCATCTAGTTCAAAATTTTTTAAAAAAAATTTTATATGCTTAATATTTATTGAATTAATTATTGATTAATTAATTCATTAATTAATTAATTATTGAATTAATTATTACTAACAATCTTAAGACATGTTTGGTAGAAGATTAATGCACTATTTCACTTAAATAATCATTAAAAATTATCATATCTTCTTTAAATATAGAAAATATTCAAACAGTAGTTATTGAGAACTTTCTAACAATGCCTCATCCACTATGGAATGATTCTTCAACCCATTGAAATAAACTTTTTTTATTACTTTAAAAAAATTCCTTGGACAGGAAACTTGCACACATGTAATTGAAATGATTTTTAACTTTAACAAATACTTTTATTATCGCCCAGCTGAGAAATATGTCGGGAAGTTTTAGATTTTCCATTTCAAACTTTTAGTCATATTCTGAAGAGGATAAAATCATTTTTTGTACATAAAAAAAATGACTACTGACAAAATCTCTATTTCTCTTTGAACTTTACAGCCTTTTGCGCAAACCTGCGATGATACCAACAAACTCGTTTAAGCTGAGATTTAGGTGAATTTGATATGCTTCTAACACGGGACTTGGAATTTCCTTGTCTACCCCTGCTTGACTGTCTGAATCTGGGACAAGATATCCGCTAAGTTCCGCATGCGATTCTGAGAGTTTGTCTCTAAACGATTGAATTACCGAGTTATCTGATGTGATGGAATTAACTACCATATCAAAATGTGAAACTGCGTTAACTTTATCAGCAATTAAAGACAATCCATCTAAATTATTGTTAGAAACCGACAAAATCTGCTACATTGAGGTTGGCAGTCTCTGCATCCGAATTATTCTTAAGACAACCTCACTAACCTTTTCTGGAGCTAGATTTCTCATTTCCTGTAACAGCTGAGATGGTTTCTTATCACCCAATTGCAGGTGTTGTAAAAGTGCACACCATTTAGTACCTTGGGATTGCGAAAAATGACTCAAAATCAAAGTTTTAAGAGCAACATACTTGCTCTCAGCAGGTAGGTTATGGGCAATATCCGAAATGTATGAAAGAATTTTTGAATCTAAAGCTGCTACTACCGTATGAAACTTAGTTTCAGCAATGGAAATCCTGGAAAACTTAAATTGAGATTCGAGCTGCAAGAACCACAATTCAGGGTCTGTTTCCCAATATGGAGGTGGATGTAATTCAACACACTCTAATTCGGGTTTTGTAATCTCGGGCCCGTCAGGCATTTTGAAAACAGAAAAAGGAAATTAAAATTTGCAAAATTCAAAGGAAATGGCTAATGCACGAGGAAGCGGATGACAAGCAAGTGGTCAAATCTCGAATCCAGATTAATAACTGGTCTAAGAAGCAGTGAAAAATGTGGCCTACTTACCCATTACAGAAAACTACGAAAATTCAAGGTCCATTGTCATCCAGAACTACAGTTGTGTAAAAGTTAATGATGGAATTCTCGGTATCCTGAAGCCAGTGTTCTGGGTCACCAATTTTGCAAACTTTTGTAAAAGTTGCCCCTTTGGATCGATGCAGTTTTCAACAGGCAAACTTGGTTATCATTATGGTCTAGAGCACTAGGGCCAGAATTTACTTTAAGTTATTCTAGTTACTGCAGCAAAGAGAGTAGCTACTGCATCTCGTTAGGCAAGGTAACTTGGAAGGTACAAACCACTGTTGACAGTATGCATGAGTGTGCTGGCTCGTGCAGATGTGAGAAAACATCACGCAACACTGAAGGAACTAACTCATGATAACAATTGTAACTTTAATAAACTTAACAAGATAAAAGTAAAAGTAAGGTAAATGATAATTCAATTAACATGTCAACGACAGGAACATAAAGCAAGAGAGAGAGATGACAGATGCTTAAGCCTTTATAGCACTAAATTCTCCACTACGCATGAGCAAGGTAGACAGTGCTCGCAGGACGAAGCTGTTGCCACAAACGGGCTTCGAGGTACACATTCCCACCCTCCAAAGTATGTTTGTGCCAAATTTCGTAGCCTAGGTTTGCCCTGCAGAGTGCCAACACACACACATTCTCCTTTATTATTAGTAGAGATTATGTATCTAATTTTGAATCCTATTTTTTGTCTCTTTGCTTTTTTATGAAATAAAAGTAGCCCCCCTTCACCTTTGGTTAATGCTGATATTTAATTTCCTTACATTAGTTTCAGTATTTTTCTTCCGTTTTTAAGTACTGTTAATTATTAATTCATTTCAAGCTGGCTATAAGTTTTCTTAGTTGTGCTTATTTGATTCAGATCAATAATCTTGATGAACAGAAGTTGACTTATAGAATTAGGTATTATTTAGTATTAATTGTGAAGCTTGATGTTTGATTACCTGAATAGGTATAATTTCATTTTTTTACTGATATTACTTATTGGGAAGATATCTTTAGCCTTATTATAAAATTTTCAATGGCAAGTAAAGAGTTGTTTGAGAAGCAGCAAATTATATGCTTGTGTAACTATACAGAACAGAACGCCGTCACGTACCCGTGACCAGACCGGTCACTGAACGGTTTGATGGGCAAGACACGGGAATTTTATTTAAGAAAAAGAAAAACAAAATAAACAAAAAGAAGGAAATACATACACTATGTACAGCACAGCCATTTTCACTTTTACACTATTAGTTCGTAATAGTCTTCTTTTTTTTAGATGTTGAAATACCTTTCTTTTATTTGAAGGGGGAATGTCCGGTAATTGAGCTACTTAGTTCAGCTCACTGGGAAGTTGAAGGCCGAAAAAGATCTCTGTTTTCGTTAATGAATTTGATAATCCCATGAATTTTCTGCCTGGAGACGAGGTTATTGGCGACCCTTTTCAGCCATTCTTGTTCGAAGTTTGGCGCTGGCTTCCTCATATGCCAATGTGCAACTATACAAATTGATAATGTGATAAATGAAGCCTTAGTCTTCGGTTTCTTTTTTTAAATAAACATTTTTGTTTCTGAAGAAAATTAGAAACTAGTTTACATTGCATGTTTCCTCCTAAATTTTTTTTACTGAATTTCATTGAAAAGTTATGAAAGTTTGATGTTAACTCAGTTGTTGTGCTATTTGTCTGCAATTCCAAGTGACAGGGTACGTTCTATGCAGTTAGACATACATCTTCAAGCCAAAATACTCTACTAATAAATCACACTAAATTCAATTAATATTCTGGTTATAATTGTTGTGCTTTATATTTTAAAAACAGTGTTTTTTAATTCAGATACTTGTCTGAAACACTGAATTAAGCAAGCATCATGAATTAATAGAAAACTGACAGTTCTTACTTATCTGTTACCAAAATGCTAATAAAAGATTTATGGCTTAAATTGTAATGTAGTTCTTATAAGTTTGTTATAATCTCAAAAACTAATGTGTAATATGCCCTTCCATAGATATAAAGGACCTGCATTTAATTGTAGGTATCCTGTATTTGCCTTTCCCACTTTCATTTCCATAAATTAAAGGTTTCCCCCCAAAAAATGAGTGAATGTAGAAAATAAATGAAGGCCTTTTACATACCCTAACAATGTATTATCTTTTTTTTTTCAGATAAAATTCTATTACTTTGTGTATTGTTTCATACTGTGTATGTTATTTGCTTCTTTCATCCAAACTAATAATTAATTTCCTTAATTGTTTATTTTAAAGCTGCAGGAACTTGACATTAATTTTCTTCTTTTTTTTTTTTACTGAGTAAGTAAATTTTATTCTTTCCATGTCTGCATTTCAAACTAGAAGTGGCCTTCAATAAATAATGAGGCAATGGATATTGAACAGTGAAGAATTAGTGTAG
Organism: Araneus ventricosus; assembly: GCA_013235015.1. NCBI lineage: Eukaryota > Metazoa > Arthropoda > Arachnida > Araneae > Araneidae > Araneus > Araneus ventricosus. The sequence continues at coordinate 462,804 of BGPR01000276.1, forward strand.
CTACAAGGTATTTACCATAATTGATGAAACATTTATCCAGCAAAATACCAAGCAAACAGCAGTCCCGTGTTTGTTCTGCGAATCATTCTGAACCATTGCCTTCATGTCGGCATCTGGCTGAAAGCATTGTTCCCTGAACACTTTTTTCATTTCAGAAAATACTGCAGAATCACAAGGTGAAGGATCTAGATTGGGATTGGAGACATCTCACTCTTAAATTGGCCTTGTATGGGTGAGAATTGTCATGGAGAACAGCATCTGTGAAAAGTCCTCCAGGCCATTTAAGCTTGATTGCCCATTGCAGTGAGGTCAAGATTTCCCCTTCATTCCCTGCTTCCATAGTATGGGATCACACTAGTGCATATTGTTCCAAGCTTGCTGGTAGATTAATGACTAATTTGCATGGTGCATCTGGTGTCTATTTTACTAACACCAGGGAACTGAATGCACCATCTGACATTGCAATACCTGCCTGAGTTTTTGCCTAAGATAATTAATTGATTCTCCCACACTTTATTAGGATTCTTTAATTTGCCAGCCTTTGGCTCCTTATTTATTGAGTGTCCCTTATAACCTGAACTTATTGTTAACAGAAAATGTGATGATGTTTTAAATTATGATTTGAATGATTTATTTATTCATAGTCTTTTTATATATGCAATTTGATATATGAAATATATTGTTTGAATGTATAATAAAAAGTTAGTTGTTTAATTTTAAATTAATTAATGGTCTTAAAATGCTTAATCTTTTTTTTTTTTTTTTTTTCCTATTCAAAAAGATTTTTTTTTAAAGTTCTAGATTCTCGTTTTCTAGTTTAATCTCATTTTTTCCTATTCATCATGTTCTCTTTACTTCAAGATTTCAAAAGTGAAGAATTTATTTTTGTTTAATCCTAGGTCCGCAACGAGTCAAATCCATGTTTACCTTAGCTGACCAGTCAGAAGCAGAAGTGAAAGATTCTCTTTTAAATGGTAGTCAAGAGCAATTCCATTTTGTAAGTGCATCATCCATGAATCCAAGTCAGCATTCTAAAACCAGTGCCAATTACTCCACTACCAACGATGACACAGACATAGACAAAATTGTGTTAAATTCCATAGATGATGTCATTCACGTCTGACTGCTACTCGTCTGTGATGCCTTTGACCTGCGGAACTTTCTAATTCAAGTAGTACATGCATCATCAAACAGCTAATGTGATTTGTTTTCTAGCTCTTTGTATATATAGATAGTTGATGCAGGACATGCTCTAGATAAATACATTCCTCTTCCAGGTAATACTCGCTTGAGATTTCTGATGGCAGTTTGATAATTATCATTCATATTTCATTGAGTTTTCATGACAAAGATTTCTGGGCAACATTCTTTAGTGCATCTATTTGATATACCTAATTATGATACAACTATTTTAAACTTGATATTTAACTAATTGAATTTTCTGGATTGAAAATAGCGGAGTGTGAGAAATAGAATCTCATAATCTACAAACAGCTTGATTATTAAAGCAAAAAAAAAGTTAATGAAAAAACAAAAACCTATAAATAAATTGTGCTTTTCTTCATATGGTATAAATTCAATTTCTTTTTCATGAATTCCTAAGCTTCCTGTTCAAAAAGTTATTACTTATTGATAATTTATTTATTAAACTTGACGATTTTTCAGTCGTGCCATTTTGGATGGTTGCATTAAAATAAGGTTGCCTCACCTTAAAAAATTTGATTCCTTGTATTATGTAGTTATGAATAAGTATCTTTTCCAATTTTCAGTAGTGATTCAAAAGGAAATTTTATTAGTCATAAATCTGAGAATATCAAAATTTCTAACATATGAATAGGGCAACTTAGAATATTTTTTAGCATTATATGGATGGAAATTTTTTTAAATAAACATGTTCCATGATTTCAATGTCATATACTATGTTAATAAAATGTGTAAATACTGTGCTTATACCTAGTATGAAGTTAGGAATTATAGAATTTTATATTGTAAAAAAAAAATGCTACGTGTACATTGCTTCTTTTAATTGTTACATACTTTGTCTTTCCATCTATTCATCGTTTGTTATCTTCTAAGTGCTGTAGTCAAATCCTGTCGATAGTGAGAGAATTGTTATTGAATAATAATTTATTCCTATGAAATATTAGAAATGAATTCAAAACAGCACATATCAAATGAGAGTGCTACATTTGTCATTTGATAGTAAATTTTACATCTAGAAAAATCAAACTGTTTTAATATCAGAGGAATTGTTATTGATATTTAAATATTTATATCACAGTGAAAAGTTTCAGTGTACAAAAATTCTTTTGTAAACAAAAAATAATTTTTCAGGTTTTTTTGCATAATGCATTAATTCTTATAATATTGCCATTTTGTTTAATTGCCGTAGTTGAAATATAATCAACTTTTTCTTGTGAAATATATTTACATTAGTAGTTTGTTCTTTCATTTTTGTGTTTGCAAATTTTTTAAATTCTTGTATTTGGTTAGAATGATTTTACATCAATTTTGCAGCAGTTTTTGGCTGATTTTATGTAACTTTACTAATATGAATGCAGTTTTATGTTAACTTGTTTAAAAAGGAAACAAAAATTTATAAGTGGGAAAGAGTCCTTTTTTTTTTTTTTTAACAAAAACTAAAACTCTTCATGCATTTTAACCTAGCTCTCAATTATTTGCTGTCCAGTTGATAACAATAATAAAGTAAATGTGTTTAATATGTTTACTATTTTCGAATTTTAATGAAGTTTTATTTGTTTAGTAAAACAAAGAAGTTTCAATTTTTGAAAAATTTGCAGATTTGCTTACTGTCCCAGAATTTTATAATCTATTTGTACTTGCAATGCAGTATTCAAATTATTTTGAAATTTTAATTTCTGAAATTTGCAGCTGATTAAGAAGTGAAAATTTTTCAAAAATAAATCTTCAACAAGTGCACTTCGGAAGTTTCTGCTAACAACAATAATTTAAAAAATAATTCACATTGACTGAAGACTTTTCACTTGTTATATATTTCACGAAATCTTGAAACTGAAGGATTTCAGCAGCTATTTCTTTGATTATGTTTTTGTGGCACTTAATTATTTTCCAATTTTCATAATGTGCAATAAATATGAACAAAATCAGTATTTCTGAGACTTCATGGCTTTAATCTTGAGGGCATTCCCTCCTATCAAGTTCTGTTTTCTGAAATCATTCATACTACATCTACTTAGTCCAAACTTTATCTTTTAATGATTTCATTACTTATTGTTACTTATATGTAATCAAAGAATGTATTTAAGTAATACCAAAGTTTTTATAAATGTACATTAAAGTTCCTGGAATTCTATTTCAATGCAATATTTTTATGCTAAGTTTGCAAAATACATCTGTTAACTTTGTTGGTATTCAGGATTTTCTTGGTTGCTTATTAAAGTGGATTTGTTAGATTAACAGTACAATCTTAAAGCTGCATATGTGAACTAAAGTACATGCTTTGCAAATTGTACGAAATAATTTTCAGAATTTTGATAATTATTTAACATTCACATATATATATACTAAATACCAATGAAGAATTGCCCTTTCTTCTGTGGATCATTAAAAAATTAACACCAAATTTACAAAAATTCTTATTGAAATAGAGAATTTTATTCATTATCTGAAGTTCTAATGCATGATTATATGTATTTCAGAGTGGCTTGCTTTCTAGAAAACAATTAGAACCTTTACATTGCCTTGCCAGAATAATTTCTAATAAATGTTTGTTTTCCTAAATTATATAACTAAATTCAGAAAATAACATAATGGCATATGTAAATATATAGCTTATGTTGGTCAGTCATGAAGTTAATTATTCTTTTTTAATGTCAGTATTGTAATTGAAAATATATTGATAAATATTCATTGTTTGTGAAATGCTCTGTGGCCTTTGGTTTATTTGAACAAACTGCACTTGTTAAAGTATTGAATATATGGTGCTTTTCTGTAAACTTTGTACATTTTTATAATTCTTGATGGTTTTTTTTTTTATTTTATGAGAAGTGAATTCAAATCATGAAATCAAACTTGTATATATGCAGTTTTAATTTGTCAAGAGCATCTAGCAGTAGGCAGGCCTGCTTTCTTTTGTTGAATCTTGCCTCTTAATTGTTTAGCACCTATTTTTCCTCATCCTTGTAATTGTGATTTTTTTATAGTAGTCAGAGTGCAATACTCCTGCTGTTCTTTTGTCATGTTAAAAGTTAGAACATTGTGTACAGTTGTAATCTTTACAAATGGAGAACATTTTAAAAAAAGCAAGAAAATTAAAAATCTGTTTTCTAATCTCTGTGTTTTCTTTTATTTTAAAATAACCAACTTATTATATATTTTTTTTTTGTGTTATAGCTATATACCAACAAATGTCAATTAAGCCATTTTTTTAGAAGTAAAGTGGCGATTCTCGAATTCTTGTTAGTTATTTCAAAAATATGTAATTGCTAGATTAAAACTATAAATTTTGAATTTAAATGAATAAGAAATTCACATCCAAAATAAAAAGGAAATCAATGAATAGAGGTTGCTTAATGAATTTATTAAAAGCTTTGTGATATATGTTTCGAGTTTCAATATTGTAACCAATCCTATTGTGCAATGGATATCAAAACCAACCCGTTTCTGTGCATTCTTAATTTGCTAACTAATACACTTTGACAGACTTTATGATGATGACATTGTGTCATGTTCAGTCAGCATTATAATAACTACAGGCATGCTTACATGGTTATATATACAGGGTTCATACTGTATAAATGATAGTACAATTCAGGAGTTTCTAAGGATTTTTTCAGGAGTACAGTACAGAAAATTCAGGAGATAACATGAAAAAAAAATCAAATGTAGGGGAGAAGGGGCTAGTGAGGACAGTTTTTATAAAATTGGCAAAAAGTATACTAAATATCAATTATTCCATCTTTCCCGATTGCGGTGACTCTTTCGGCACTAAATGAGGTCAGAAGTAAGAATTCAAGCGACTTTCTATCAATAAAGAAAAACAGAAACGACATATTTTTATGTTTTATCATAATTTTATTTTTTGCTCTTCGATTGTAATTTTTCAGGAGACAAAAAGAAATATCAGGATAAAAAACACAATTTTCAGGAGTTTTCAGGGCCCTTAGAGAAAAAAAGCAAAATTCAGGAATTTCAGGAGGAGTACGAACCCTGTATATATATATATATATACACCATCAGAATGGTTTATGGGATTTCACTTCTATTGCTTCCTAGTTTGGAGAGTTAAAATCAAACCAAATATATCATATGATCTGGGAAAACTAACACTATTAATATGTGTAGATCTTACTAGTATAAGAGGCTGCTTATATGTTTTTTTTCTCTTATTTTTGAAACTCTTGTGATAACATAATTGCTGTATTCATTGCAGAACTAGCAGACACACACAACTTGGATATTTTCATCACAATAGTAACTGCAAAATTTTGAGATGGCTCCTTAAACTATTTTCTTTCACTATTATTTAACACACACAACCAAATTTTTTTTAAAAGGAGGGGGTAGTATGAAATTTAGCGCAGCAATATTTTTTAAAATCAAACTGGCATTTGTGTTTCTGCTCATTTAATTCAAAACAAGACTGAATTGCTGAGTATTATTATTGGTAATGTAAGAAACTAAAAGTTTATAATTTTATAATGGGGAAAATGTATTCTCCAATGTTAAGAAATATTTTACTAATCTTTGATTTTAAGGTATAAAAACCTAAAGCTGATCTAAAAGTGCAAAATATTCAATGTTTCACTAATTTTTATTCATAGATAATCACTTTTTCATTTTGAGAAAGGATCTATGTACAATATCCCTTTACTTGTATGATAACATCCACTGGACACAAAAAATCAAGCCACATAAATTTTTTTTATTGGATATTCCAATGTTGATAAAACCATATAATATTCAAGAGATAGACAATGAGTAACTATTTTATGAAAGTGAATTGCAATATTACATAATGAAACCTAAAGCCGAAAATTGTTGATGCAATTTCTAAAGTATACAAAACAGTATAATAATACAAACGAAAATGCAAATCATTAATGGGATGGAAATCAAAAAGATGTGAAACAAAAGCATGAATTTCTCGCAAGAAAATAAGGATAAACCCATTCATAAAGCTTCCAAGTTTTACCCAAAGGCAGTGTAAATCTACACTTATTTTTAAGTGCAGACAAGATATTTTCTTGAGTAAAAAAGGAAAATATATATATAAATAAATGAAGACATCGGTGCTTCTTCAGTTTATGGAAATTCACACTCTCTTTCAATGCCTACAAATTTCAGTTGCTCTGTTGGGCCATATCTGAAAGAAAAAAAAGGGTTTAAGAATCATGTTGACAAAATATTTAAAGCAAAAATATCTAAAAAGAGAAAAAGTTAGAAATTTATACATTATGTTTTAGAAGAAGAAAAACATTGGATTTAATAAAAGGACAATTGGTCAATTAAGTAACTTCTGTTCCTTACTCATAAAAAACATAAAATGACACTTTTTGTTTGCAACTATACTCTAAGAAACAGCAAAAAAAAAGTCTGATTGGCTGTGCTGAATTTTGTGTTATATTAGGATAGCGAAAATAAAAATTTAAATTTCTTAACTATTATCTTTGCATAACTTTGATTAAAAGAGGAGACGTTTAACTAGAGCAATAAATACACAAAAATCAATTTATGAATAATCACAAAGAATCACCCCGTCCTGTGTCTTGGCATCCCAGGTTTACAGTGAAGACCAGCCACTGACAATAATAACATCAATTCTGTGGCCGATGCAAAAGAGCCCCCCCTTATGAGCAGCTCATGCATGCTGTTATGCTTGGCGTTGCTCGAGATTAAAATACTTTCATGTCTAATATTTTTGATGTAAAAACTACTTTTGTATAGAAAATTACAATACCCAAAATTCTTTCATCGCCTGAAATGTTTTTTAATTAAAATGACAATATCAGTTGAACCAGACGATTTGTAAAAACTGCTAATAGCTAATTTTCTCCATAAGTTATTAGTATTTATTGCATAGGTACTTCAAATTTTGTTCATAAATCTTGCAGTACAAGAAAGATTTTAACGGATGTTTTGGGACAATTACATAGTAATTTTTTCATTGAGAAAAAGCATTAGAATAAATATAAATAAAAAAAATAAATAAAATTCGTCTTCATCCAAAATTCTTCTAATGCGATCTAGCAAAAGTGCTATAAATTGTAAATTTTATCCACAATTTAATTTTTTTTTAATTATTAAAATGAAGGCAACGAATTGAACGGAAATGAAAGTTGTGTCATGAAAAGTTAATTTTTTAAACTTCTATTATGTGTAAAAATAGTTTATGTGACATAATACATATTTTCGAAAAATATCACGGAGAATGCCAAAATCTTGCTTAATTTCCAATTAACTGAAATTTTAATTAGATTTGAGGCTTTTAAAAGTTGACGGTTGACTGTCTTCTTATATAAAACGTATTTATAAAAATAAGCAAAAATTTCAGAAATAAAGGTAAATTAGTTCAAATTCTAAACATTGCCTAGCAACGAAGTAGCTGTAAATTTGCGCTATTTCAAAATCGTCTGTGCGTAATTAACAATTATTATACGTTAAAAAATTAATAAAAATTGAAGCAAAAATATCACAGATATAAAAGTGGTATCATAGAAAAGGTAAAATCTTGAACTTTAAGATAGTATAAAAATATTTTTTGTCGGACAATTTGCTTTGAAGTTACGGTGGAAAAACGGTTTCGATTAATGTTTAATTAACTGACTGTTTAATTAACTTTTGGATTTTGAACAGTCCATAAGTGCCTTCCCCCTGTCTTGACTAATAAGTGTGCAAAATTTGGCTGAAAACAGTCCACTGGTTTAGGAGGAGATGTGGAGCATAGCCACATACCCACAATGACTTTTATTTATATTAAGATTAAACGAAGACATGCAAGCTAATATTTTAAATGTAATCAGCACAAAGATGAACACTATTGTGGAGAAAAATGAGGAAAGTTTGGTCAAGTTGAAGGAAAATTTGATACAATTGAGGAGAAATTCGATGCAATTGAGGACAAAGTAGATACAATTCAGCAGAATTTTGGGAAACTGGAACAAGAAATTGATAAATTGAAGAGAGTGGAGAGAATTCCTGAAGGTTTCAAAGATTATACTGAGAACAGGATCCAAAATTCCCATGAACCAGAAATCATTCAATATGCACCCATAATTGCCAAGCCAAGCATCAAATTATCAACATATGATGGAAAAACATCCTGGCAAGTCTACGAGATTCAGTTCTCCATCGTCGCCAAAGCCAATGGTTGTGACTCTATCTCAAAAGCTTGCCAACTGGCTGCATCTCTGATCTCTGTGAGCTGAAACTGCATATTTTGGGAACAATTCCCAAAGACCATCAATTAAACTTCGAAATACTTCTAAGCGCTCTAGAATTACGCTTTGGCGAAAAATACCTCAATGACTATAGCCATCTGCAGTTAAAAACTTGCCAACAAAGGTCAAATGAGACCCTTCAAGAACTTGCTACGGATGTTGAGAGGCTGTGCCATCTTGCATTTTCTCACCGAGGTACGAGAAACATTGTCACTTCAGTACTTCATTGATGGTGTGAAATATATAAATTCAAAAAGATCTACAAATGGCAGAATTAAGAGACTTGAAAGTGGCTTTAGTGTATGCAATGAAGTTCGAGGCTGCCAACAAGCTACAAGAAAGGATCATCATGCGATAAGAGGTGTGGACGTTCAATATCAGTCGGATCCTTCAATTGCAAATTTGGCTAAAATGCTAGAAAAATTTTGTTGTAAGATGTAGAAGCAAGGCGAAACATCAAATAAATACAGCAAAAAAAACCACAAAATGCTGGAACTGAGGGTCATTATCAATGAAATTGTCATGCTCGCCAAGATAAATGGGCCAAAAACACATTCAAGGAAAATGAGCAGGAATATGACTTTGAAATAAAACATCACAAAAGGATCCTTCCATGTAAATGTGGATTGTTTATCAAGAAAACCTTGTTTTAAAAATTGTAGTTATTGCTCCACAGTTGTAAAGAAATACCAAAAGATAACACCAATCGTGTGCCAAATCAAGGATACAGTTCCACCACAGACAGATCCATGGAGTGATCAAGAAGTTCATGAAGCACAAATGAAGGATCCAGACATAAAACCGATCATTTCATTTATGGAATCATCAAATACAAGGCCCATATGGCAAGACATCTCAAGCTTCAGTTCTGGAACTAAACCTCTGGAATTCACTTCAAGTTCAAAACGGCATCTTGTATAAAAAGTGGTAGTCCGAAGACGGTAAATCATCAAAGTCGCAATTAGTGCTCCCATGGTCAAGTATACTGGACGTACTAAAGAAGTTGCACAGTAGTCCAATGAGTGGTCACTTCAGAGTAATGAAGACTATTCATAACGTTCGAGAATGGTTCTTCTGGAAATAAGTGAAAGAGGATGTCCAGGAATGATGCAGATCCTGCAATGCCTGGAAAGGACTGAAAAGACGCAGTCGTGGGAAGCTACAGCGATATAATATAGAAGCGAATGTAATGCACATTCAAAAGAATAGTATTTGACATGTTAAGCACAACCTCCAAGTTCAATATGGTTACAAAATGTGGGAAAGTATAATTTTGAACTGATTTAATCCCCAGAAGTTAATCTGAAATTGTGAAGTTTTAATATTTATTGAAATCTATCCAGAGTGTCAAAGTGATGAATTAAAAATGACAATTCATATTCAACATAGCCACTGTAAAGGGTGAAAGCAAAATCTTAATTTAATTTTCTACAATTATTTTCATAAGTAAACAGCTCACCTATAATCAAAGAAGAGCTCTTCTCCAGTCTGTATGGCCCTTTTGGCAAAGATACCGATGCGATGATCTCCATTCACCATCATCACTTTGGCGTAACAGTTGGGATTGATGGAATGATTGGCAAAACGGATTTTGTTGCCTTTGCGAGTGGCATCCACAACAAAATCTAAAAATAAAATTATAAAATTTGAATATAGAGTTTAAAACAAAACGTATAACATTTCCCATGATATTACATCATATTGGAACTATTAACAATAAGTTTACATGGTACCGTTTTTTTTTTCTCTCGAAAGAAAATAAAATGAAGGTATATTTATACAACTAAATGGAAAAAATCCAACTTTCTAATTAGCTCAAACAATGAAAGAATATAGCTGTAACCAGCTGATACAGAAGTAAATTGAAAACCTTCCAGATCGGGTTCTAACTAGAGAAGTAAATTAAGAAGTATTTTAAAATCCCTGCTTTATTGTTAAAATCCCATAGAAAGAAATACTTTAATTTTTAATTTAAAAATGAAATATCTGTTTTCAAAACAAAAAAAAAAGACCAGGTTCACAAATATAGCTGAAATTAGTCAGCAGATAAGTTTTTTGGGTGCTTAATTAAAAAATAAAATTATTATGAAGTAACCTAGCACAAATTACTTTATGTTAATTTTTAAAAAAAATAACTAGAGAATTTGTAAGGATACATTTTTAAAGATAGTCTATCAAGCACATATTTCAGAAGCATATATTCTTTTCTTAGAACAGACTTGCATAATGGAAAAATTATTCCCAAACATTTCATAATTCTAGGCAAAGTGGCTTTGGCTGTGTGCAATATTCATTAGTGAGTGAATTCAAGCAAATCTATATATACGGATAACTTGAATTAAATGAGATCAAAAGGTTTCCATACAGACACCTATTTATATAATATTACATAAGAAAAGAAAAAAAGTTAATTCTTTCTTAAGATTGTATAACTTTAGATACACCTATTTTTAACTCACTATATATATGAATTTTGTAGTTTGAATAAACAGAAAAAGGTATTAGTTCAGTGTTTCAGAGACAATCTTTAATTTTAAAGAAACAAAATAAATATTTCACAGCCATCAAGAAACAGATCATCTTACCATTGTTCAGATTGAAAAGGAAACTGCACATGTATTTATCATACACCTTTCCTCTACGGTCAGCCTCATCCTGCGATATTATCTGTTTAAAACAAAAAAGAAAATTTAAGTTATTTAAAATTTTTAATGCAACTGTTACATATACATAATAATGCAGTTCATGCTTATGTGAGATTCTTCTGAACAGAAAAATTATAATTTTATTTTATAATATTCTGCACAAAAAAAAAATTGAAAAAATATTTAAGTGCACACAAAGAAAACCCTAATACTTATACTGAAAATTATTAAATTGTTTTCTACATTTTTTTTTTCCCCCCCCCCCCCCTCCTTTTAGTCAACTCATGATATTGATGTCATAAGAAGTCCATAGATACAATTTGCTAAATTAACATATCATTCCAAAATTACACGAGATCTCATAATTTCCATCGGCTACACCGACTGCAAATCTTTTCATGTGCATTTCAAGGAGTTTAAATATCACTTTCTATTTAAACTCTTTTTAAATTCTATTGATCATTGAAGTCTCAGTGCAGAAAAGCTAGAAAATTTTTTGAAGAACAAAAAGACACGATTTTAAAAATAATTGCAGGGGCTGCTGCAGCTAACTGATAAATTATCACCAATATAATTTACTCGCTCATGGCTTTAATAAAACCACCTGATGTAAAAAAAGTCCATTTACAAACTTATTTATAACTTCCATCAAACTTCTTCATGGAGTTAACTGACTGCATATTGAATTTATAAGTTCTCAGTTAATACCCAAAAAAGAAAGCTATTTTTCACATGTTTTTAAACTACAAAATACAAGATACTTGCATCACAGATAAAATCCAAAAGGGATTTTTAAAAGAAGAAAAATGGGCACAGCATAAAATACATTTGTTTCTGAAATACATATCAAGATCCAGTTCTTAAAAATTTATACTGTATCAATAACAACTTGTGAGCGATACATAATCCTCATACATACATCCTAGATAATACATACCCAGGAATTATTTTTAGGCAGTATAAGAAAATTTTGTTTTGATTTTCACACTTAAAAGTCATAAGCAAGTATAACTGACAGATATGGGGGGGGGGGGATCACATTTATTACCTCTCCACAATATTCTGATATGAATTCATTCTTTTGGGCAGTGTCTTTCAGGAATATTCCCCATCCAGCTACATCAGAGGGAGCCAATAGCAGATGCTGAAAAATAAATTGCGAATAATCTTATTAGTGTTTTACAAGAACAGTAACATGTCTCATTTTGTTCAGTATTCACTTAAAATAGAAAATAACTTAAGTTTTCCCATCTAAAAAGTTGCATCATAAGTAAATGGCCTCTGCATGTAAACAAATTTGCTAAGGGTATACCATTCTGGTTTACTGACCACATGCCAGGATTGACCCATCTCGCTCATTGAATTTTTCAGCCAATGTACTCATATATAACATGGAGAGACACAAATATACACAGAGACATAATTTTATTATTTGATTAATTAATCAAGAAGGTAATTAATTTCATTATTTAACTTATTTATTTTAATCTTTAATTAAGAAGTTTTATCTTCTTTCATATGTTGAGAGTTCTAAAACACCTATACCGATTCAATAACAAAATTTTTAACTAACATAATATTTGTGTCGTGCAGCTGCAAAACTGGCCATCTCCATTTTTCAAAGATTTTAAGTCCATTGGACCCTCTTATTACCATGCCACCATTAATTGCTTAATTAAACACATTGCTGAAACGCTTCCAATGCCATGAACATTATTTAAATCTAATTTTGGTGTAATGTGACAGAAATTCGAATTGCCCCAATTTTTTCTTTTTTGGCAATGGCCAGTTTTGCAGCTACATGACATATTTCCTTACACAAACAACCATATACAAGAAACTAAAAACTATTTATCTGCAAATATTACAGCTTAAGTTCGTGGATCTTGCATATGATACATATGTTACAGTCAATGTAAAATATCTGGTTAGTATGAAAAATAACCAATTAATTGTATCGACTTTAACATATACAGCACAGTGATCAATGTATTACCATTATACATCCAAAAATATACACAATAGCCTTCTTAGAGGGAAGAAAATAAAATTATGAATGAAGATAAGGTAATCCATTCAAGACAGCTGACAAATTTTTAGGATACACAATTTCACAATATGTACTGAATATATGCAATTTTTATTTTATATTTCAATTAATGCTTTATGCATATATGTACCCTATTCACCTTCCAGAAAGAAAAGTTCATAATATCATTTCCAGTTATATACGTATTCAGCAGTAGCACATAACAAAATGCATACATTCAACATTAGTAAAAGCATTATGATCGCAGATTAGCACAGAATGCAAAATCTAATACAATAAATACATTTAACCAAAGGGAAATAAAATTGATAGATATTTCATTCATGTTGTAATAAATTCACGTGTAATTATTTACTAATACACCAAAAGTAAAAGCAAACTATAAGTAAAAGGAAGCAAAATAAAATTTCTGAAATTAATATTATAAGATGTCAATAAAAACGAAAATAATAATAATAAAAAAAACAGCACAATTCTCTAATTAAACAGTATACAACACAACAAATTTCATGCATGCAAAAACTTAAAATGCCTTAATGATTCATTTTACCAACCTTTCTTAGTCCTCTCTGTACACAGACATTTCGACATGATATGTTTCGAACATCAAACTGATCTACAAGTGAAAACATTAACAAATATGAAATTTTAAAAAATGTATCTCTTACAGAAGAACACTTTTTTTAATATGAATCAGAAAATATTCAAGGTATATAATATGTCTTTTAAATATCCTAAAGAAAGTTTTTCTCTATATACAATTAAAACTGAAGGAAGTACATTTAAAAGAAAATTCAAATGTTTCAGTTGCGAGATTTAGAATAAATACATTTATAGAGAATTATAATCGCTTCATTACAAAACACTTGGTACTTACGTATTAACGCCACCGCAGTTGAAGTTGCGCCAATAAAGAGCAATCTTGTCGCCAAATCTGTGAAAATCGCCAAATACTTAAAAACCGCCAAATCTGTGAAACCCGCCAAATCTGGCAAAAATTTTAGGTGTACATTGGCGACACTTCAAAACCCCAAATCTGTAGCTGCGGTGGCGTTAATACGTAAGTGCTAAACACTTTAAACAGAAAGGGGGTAGCAGTGGAATTTGAGTGCAGTAAAAATTAAAGGCAATAAAAAATTAGCCATTTTGGAACCTGTTAGGAAATAGATAAATTAATCATAATATATTGTATTTACCTTTTCTCGGTTTTTCCTGACCTAAATTTTTCAAATGTACGTGATAAACGCCTACATAAACAAAAGCGTAGTTCGCTTCTGTTCTTTCCCGAGAAATTGTTTTTATTAATCATTAAACACCTTTCTCTTAATCTATAAATATATCAGTATTATAAATAATAAATTAAAGTTTATAATCTCGTGCTGTATTAGTTTTGTGCAAGATTAAATTATTTTTAGATGCGATCATCTAATTTTCATAGGATTCCGATATTTATGTTTCCGAGTCGTAACTACCACATTGTATGCAAATGATTATGCAAATCTTGCTCACGTGATAGCCAGGAGATTGTATAAAAGCAGTTGCAAGCATTTTGTTTTGCTCTTTTTATCCTCTTTGCTTTCGCTCACTGGCTGATTCACGCTACTGTTGTTCAAATGAGCATGTAAATATTTTTCTATTTTTAAAGTTGTAATAGTAACTTTGTGCTTTTATATGTTTTTTTGTTGCACTTAAAGGAATAAATGCCGTTAGCCGTAAATATTGTAGATTCTGATTTTAATCAACTAAAAGTTGTTGCATTAAAAGTCATATTAGTATTCGATTAGATTTAAAAGGCCACTGCGTAGTTATAGAATTTCTTTGAAGTAAAAATTCAGCCAAAGTTTTACGTAATATTTCTCAAAGAGCTCATATTAACTAGATCGAAGAAAGAAAAGAACATCCTACCTGAACCACAAGTCTGGCATAAATCAGGATCACATTCTCGAACAGCGAGGTAACAGGGACATTGCTTTGTATTACACTGAGCTTTGCAGCGACATCCAGGGAATCTCTGTTGACCTGTAAAAAAGATAAGGAACAGGAGTTAGTTTATTTCAGACAAGCCACATTCAGTGACTAGCTTGTTCGCCAGGAATATAATATCAATTGAATCTCTTATGTATAATTTGATATCCATGGTTTCCTTAACTAAGTAATCTTAAATTTCAAATCGTGATAGACACTTAACCCGTGTTCTTTCAGTAGCCTTGCACCTGTTCTGTCTATCGTCTGCACGACTGTCCCTAATGGAGTCGAGTAACTGTCCGTGTCATGTAGCATCGCCACGTCGGCATCAACTTCGCTCCCTTATTCCTCTCGCAAAATATGCATTTGATTTTAACTTTAAAATGGCTTGCCACATTTTACTTCCAACAGCATGTTAGCTGGATGAAAACATAGCATTGCACATTAAGATATTACCTTAGCTTTCAAAAATGGAAATGTTTTGAATTGCGCTGAAACAATGAAAAGTATTGTTGCAAATTATGACAAAAAATATTTTTAAAATTCATTAAAATTCAAGAAATAATTGTATGGTAACTTAATTGATATAATTAAAAAGGTAATTTTCTGCACTTTCAGATGGAGTAAAAATAATGTTTGTTCAATTATATTTTGGGAAGGAAAAACGCCAAAATTTCAATTCATTTTTCATTAATAAAAATTTCAACAAAAAAAAAAGGCTCAGATGTGCACATCCCCACTCTCAAAAGTATGTTTGTGCCAAATTTTGTAGTTTTAGGCCCAGCGGACTGCCCTGTAGAGCGCCAACACAAACACACACATTCTTCTTTATTATTAGTAGAGATGTCCTGTTTTGAAGCTACATGATGCCTATTTGAGATGGATCTCTTCATTTTCAGGTTTTTTCATTATCAGTCAGATGACGAGGATGACATCAGAACAGACCCCTTTAAATTCCCACACCATATCACTGGGAGGATGCTTGGCCTTGAGGGATTTAACATGTGCAAGGCCTATATATATGGCACTAATAGGTCTCAAACCCAAGACCCTCCAGACTCAAAGCTAAAACTCTGTCACTAGGCCACCATAACTTAATAGAAATAGGGGGAAAAAATTGAAAAGATTTTCTAATTGGTCACTGAAATTTCTTAATGATGATAAAGGCGCATAAAAAGATGATTCTAGAGAGAGTAAAACAATTTTAATTGTAGAAATTTTAAAGCAGAAGTTGTTTAATAAGGCAAGCACTCAAGTATGGTAACTAAAACTTAATTACAGTTTTTGAAAATGAAGGCATTTTCAATGATATAATATCGTGATATTACAAAAAAAAAACTAAACTAAATATTCTCCTTTGACAGGTCAACATATTTCAGTTGGTCATTTTTTATCGAAATTTTCCTTGTGATTTTAAGTCATAATTAAGTAATTTTTCGGAATATTGCAAAATTTCAATAATTAATTGCACATTTGGAGTTTTAAAAAATCAGGAGATCTTAAACGGTTCAAATCAATTAAGTTTACATTACAAACACAATCTGGTACATATTATTTTTACAGTGGTTGCAAAAATTAAGGAGTAACAGTGTTTTTAATCATAAGTTCTGCTTCACTTGACACTCTTCAATGGAATGAAATAAGCAATATGTATCATGATACATAGAAGATACAGATACTATACTAGAAAAAAATTATAAGAGATAATTTCCTAAACATATGTCTCATTACACATGATTAAGCTGTGAAAATGTTGGCTTTCATCGTGATAATGATAAGCCTTTTGATTTCAGTGAGAATGTGACTCTCTAGAAACTTAAATGCATATGTGGCAACTTCCTCAAATGGTCTCCATTAAATTAATGAAGATAACTATCAGGAATTTTCAAAACTCATTGTTGAACACCGATTTTAAGTCCTGAATAGTTAGAAATAGTGTTTTCTCTTTGCAAGATATTTGCCAAATCTCAGCATGGTCTCCAAGGTTTACATCTGGAAATTATGTGAACATCACAACCAATGATGGAAAAATATCTTTGCTGCTTAATTTCTGCCAAAAATGTAAGGATAAACATTACATAACATTTAGCTTTTTATTACCCATAACTATAAAAATAGATATTTTGAAACACTTAAAAAGCCAATTTAGTACTATGAATCCCTGCAAACGCTATCAGAAATGAAAGATATCAAAATAGAGTGTGTCACAGAAATTTGCAAACAACATTATATCATGCTTATAAAAATACTATTTTTTCTTTTTTTGAGATGTTATATATATCTACATATAAACTTCAGAAAAGTAGAAAATTTAAAGATAAAAACTTATAAACTTGATAATAATTGTAAACTTACAGTCTGAACTGCAATGGCAGAATTTTTCACAAAAGTTCTGTGCCATGACACAAGGACAAGAGAGATCACAGGGCTGTCCAGGATGGTCACAGGGGGTGTAATTATAAAGATGGTTGAAGGCAGAATCCTTCTTGAAGTGGATTTTACGACAATGCATGGACCACAGCCGTTGCTTCTTCTTCTTCTTACGAGGAGGAGTGTTGTCCAAAGTGCTCTCTTCTGGGTGATAGTCGGCAAGCTCTTTCTGTGCAAAGGCATAGGTCTGAAATACAAAATTTGAGATCAAACACAAAGCTAAAAAACACCATAATGTGGTTAATACATAATTAACATCACACTTTAATATATGTTATTTTAAATATTTTAGAATAGCAACAAGTATCTTAGTAAAAGAATTAGTTTTTATATTTATTAATTTATATTTTATTTTTCTTTTTGCATTATTTTATTTTTGTCTTTACATTATAACAGTTTATATTTGAACTGCACCAACATTGATCATTTCAGCCTCATAACAAAAAAATTTCGTAAAATAACATTAACCACTAACGTGATATTTAGCTTAAAATTAGCTAAATAGCAATGAAAAAAAATCTAAAAAAACATGCAATTCTTATGCTTATTTCATGCTATAAATTATATATTGCATAATTAATAAGTTCACTTTTCAATTCAATTCAATTCCATTATGAGAAAAAACCAATCAATAAAAAATGTCCACACATACCTGAGCACATGTTTTCCCATTAAGCATCTGAGCAATGGCACAATAGTTACCAACAAAAACTTTCCAGAGAACCCTAAACAGGGATTGCTCCGCTCCAGACCATGTGGTTTCCAAGTCTTTCAAGTTCAACTTACTGGAAATGGTATGGCTGATAATACTGAAATTCCCTAAAAAAGAATATATATGTTACACTTAAATAAAAAAAAAATCGGATTAGTATTAATAATAGTGGGTTAATATTAATAACTAGAAAATCACCCATCACGGGATGACGGGTACAAATTGCCTCTTCATTCGATAGATTTCCCGTCAAATCTGACTTGTTTAAATAGATATATATATATGAGAGAAATGTTTAACATTGATTGAAAACAAATAAAATAAACATATGTTTTATGACAGGAAATATATATTTTTTATTTACATATTTCTTTATTCAAAAAAACCTCTTGGTAAACAACATTCAGTGTGAAGTATTTTTCCTTGTTTAACAATTTTCTTTATACTTCAGATGTCTTTGTGTAAATTTTAACGTTGCCAAAAAATATTATCAAATTATATCATCACGATTGCACTAAATAATTAGATGCAATGTGTCGTCCAAACTATATCACGCACATGGATATACCACTGATGTAATTTACTATTTTCTATTAAAAAACGGAAATTAATTTGAAATATAATATCCTTAATAATATAATAAATGCGAAAGTGTGCCTGTCTGTCTGTTTGTTAAGCTTTCACGACCAAACTACAAAACCGATTTGGATGAAAATTGGCAGAGTTGTAACTTGAAACCCAAGAACAGACATAGGCTAGGTGAAATCACGTTAAATTAATTATTTTTGACTATAGATTAAAAATAATTAACAAAGACAGCCCATTGACTCCGCAATTCGCGATGAAGATTATTTTATTTTTCAATCAACTGTCACGTAATCCTTCAGGAATGCGAAAACATGGAATAAATTATTTTTTAAATCAACTATCACATGAACCTTTTTTTCTTCGTAACTCTGAACAAATTATCCGATAAAAATTATTTTTATACCATCTTAAATCCAAAATTTTACCTTTTCAATTATATCAATTTTATTTCTGTGACATTTTTCCATCAATTGTTATTAATTTTTTAAAGTTTAATAACTTTAATTACGTGCAGACGATTCACAAATAATGCAAATTTATAGCTACTCCGTTGCAAGGCGACGGTTAGACTTCAAATTAATTTACCTTTATTTCTGAAAATTTTGCTTATCTTTATAAATATCTATAAAATAAGGCAGAAATTACATGTATTTGTCTGTCGGTCGGTCGGTCACAAGAACTCCTCCTAAACGGTGACCGGTAGTGATATGAAATTTACACACGACATTCTAGAGCATATTTCTAGGTCAAAGGTGCTATTTTTAACTTTCAGAGTTAATTAGTTCTTAAGGTATTTAATAAAATAACGAAAATTAGCCATTTTTAAGCCTAATTCTTAGACATTTTTTGCCAATAACATCTGAAACATTTATTAGATAAACAATTATTTTTATGCCAAATTAAAGAGCAGAAAATTATATTTCTAAATATGATAATTCCTTTGCGATGAAGTGTTTTCACTGATTGTTATACAGGTTTAAAAAAAAATTTTTAACGCAATTTCTAACAATACCTTTTATTCTTATAGAAATAAATTCAAGCCAAATTACTGTTTCGCATGCAGGCTTTTGCCAGTGTTAAAGATAATATAAGAAAATATTGCTTTGTTTGATCATAAACAACAAAGAAGACTTTACACTTCCGTTTTCCAGTTATCGTAGGACTTACAGCTTTTAATACGGTTACACAGTGATCCAATGACGTTAGTGAATTAATCTCTCGATGTTCTGTTTAATTTTCACAGTGAGGTATTACATAATATCCATCTGTAGATACGGTAATGGGCATTAACAAGAAACATCATATCCTGTAGAGCTCTTCAACATCTTAGAATTGTCAGGGGCACCTTCCGACAAGCCGAGATCGAAAGTCGGTGTGCCAGTACTACTAAAACATAACCTGGATATACCGAGACTGAGCAATGGCACACGGTTGCAAATTACACACCTATGTCCAAACGTCATGAAAGCTACTGTTATGACTGCTATAGGGAGAAGAGAGAGTGTTTTAATTCCACGCCTCCCAATAATACCGAAGGATTTATCATCTCAGTTCAAAAGGTAACAAATCCCTTTAAAAATAGCATTTGCCAGGCTCAGGGCCAGACACTGAAAGTGGCAGGCATACATTTGGAAAAACCATATTTTTAGCATGGGCAACTGTATGTGGCGTGTTCACGTGTGTCCAGCCCACACAACCTCTACATCCGTGCAAATAACATGGTTTACAAAAGTGTACTAGCATAGATAAACAATTAATATAACTATATCAGCATACATGTACAGTACACTCCTGTCAGCTGTCCAGTTAAGTATTATCAACCGTTAGAACTTTTACTTTCCCCTTTCAAAATGCAACAAAACATTTACAATCGTGAATTAAAAAAAAAGAATAATTCAAATTCTTCGTGCACGAAGTCGCGGGTAACAGCTAGTAATTAATATAATTTAAAATTTCTCGGGAACCATTGATCATAGCAAGATAAATTTTATATCAATAGATAGCAAATTTTATTTCACTATTTTAGAGCTATTAAATTTGAAATTAGAACAATAATTACTCTTTTAAATTTAAAATTACTGAAATTTAGGTTCTCTAACAATGAAATAATGCTGTTTAACATCTCGCAGTGCTATGGTGTGTTTATTGTTGGTGACGTCTGAGCGTTACCAAAAGATCTGGGATATTATATTAGTAATAACCAATTAACCGTAATATATACAGAAATGCATAAGTTAAGAAGTTTCAATCAATACATTATATTACATGGCTTATGCTACAAAAGCTAAGTATTAATACATTAGCTAGACCATAATAACAATTACCAACTATTGCATGTGGATTTCACTGTGAATTGCTGCAAGTGCTTAAAGGGAGCTTTTATGTATTTCAAGAAATCTACAAAGATAAGTTAAGGCAATTTGGAAGGTTTCAATTTAGTGCCACCAAATTTCATATACTTTTTCACGGTACTATCACTTAGAACATAGATGCATTTTCAAAATGATCAAATTCATGCTGCTTTCATAGAAAATTTTCTCCTCATTCAACCTCCTTGAAATTTACAATTTATAGTTTAGAACTACCATCTAATAGATTGTTCATGTAGCTTTCACTAACTAGTTAGATATTTTTTTAATGTAATCAAATCTCAATTTCAAGGAGGTTGTAGAAATAATTTCTTACCCTGATAAAGATAGGCCACAAAGATTATAAATTTAAGATATTTTTTTTTTTTTTCATTTCAATTTATAATGAATATGAATTCTATAAAGGATTCACATGAAAAACATTCCTTACATCTCATTTAAGTTTTGCATTTTCAACTCAGCACTATTAAATTATAGACGCAGTCTTTTAATGCTCAAACTTCTGTAAATTTTTCTATTGTAAGTTGAACAACTTATAAGCCAAATAACCTTCATACTGTCAGAAAACACAATTTTTTCAAGGGCATACATGATGCATTAGATAAAAAATAATTTCAAGGAGTAATATTCAAAGCAGAGAAAAGAAATGAGAAAAATCTCAATCTACCCTCATTATTTTCTCTTTCGGGTATGACTCTCTTTCGAGAGCTTCTGAGACTGTCATTGCTGTCTTCACTGCTGGCCTCATTGCCACTATCTACAGACATCTGTTTCATCATCTTACGGCGCTCATTTTGTTCTTCTTTCTCCTTCAGTTTCTCTCGAAGTTTCTCTTGCACAAGATCCTACAAAAGAATAATTTTTTTTCCAACAAGAGAAACTCAAAAATTAATATGACACTTTGTAAATTATCTGAAGAAACACTATGTAATTCACATTTACAACAATTACAGCAGAAATCCAATTATTCTAACTGACTTTTAGAGTCCCAATACACTTTGTAAATTATCATAATAACATTTGTATCAAAGTGTCACATTACACTTTGTAAATTATCTGAAGAAACACTATGCAGTTCACATTTACAACAATTACAGTAGAACTCCAATCATTCTATTCGACTTTTGGAGTAATGGGGAAGGGAATCACAGTCAGACCTTCATATGTATTATAATTTGTGGCTTTTTAGAGTATATCCGATAGTATTGACAGTTTGTGTACCTTATGTTTATTAAAATTAATTTCACAAATTAAAGATTTCTCTATGTCTGATATCTTTTTTTACTTAATTTCTGAGCTTTATCCAAGCATCTAATTTACGCATATCTAAATCAACTCAATTTCGGCTCATTTCAATAATTGGAACTCTATTGAATATAAAAAGTTTTAAAGCGACCATATTTAAAAAATTATTCATTAAAAAATATATAAAGGGAATATAACTCTACTCTCTCTAGGTTCAGCTCAGTTTCAGAAACAAAATTTTCCTAGACTTTTATTGAAATTTAAATCATATTTTTATTCATGATGCATTTTTTTAAAAATTATATAGAGATTGTGTCAATTAAAACAAACACCCTTCAAAAACCATATTTCTTTCTTTAAAGAGTTAATTATGAATAATCAAGAAATATGCAGGAATAATACATTTATAATTAATGGTCATTTTTAGATTTCACATGAAATAGCTTTTCTTTTAATTCTTTCTTCCAAAAAAACAAATTTCTCAAGTAGAATTTTATGATAATCTCCAGAAACATGGAATCAGGAATCCAGTATTGTCTTTGTAAGGGATGCTTTGAATTCAGACTTTAATAGCTGACTTTTTGCAAACGCAAGCATGAATAAAATTTCCCTCAGTATGTAAATTATTATAGAATATTAAATGAAATGGACAACAAGCAAAATTCCATGCTTAGAAAGGCAGGTGCATGTGTACAAGGAACAGAAGAGACACAAGGCTTCTAAAAAAGTACAAGGCAATATCTATTACAATTTGAATTTTAAAAAGTACTTTGCTGAGGAAGTGATGAAGACCAAGCTATGTATAAGAGATATATAACAGAAATCAAACACAACCAATATTCTCAGTGATCAAGTTACTCACCAAAAATGACTAGAATATATATATATATATATATATATATAAATTATATATATATATATATTTATAATTTCCTGTCAATCAAAACAAGTTTTTTGTACATTCTTTCCTAAGAAATCAACATCACAAAGAAAACTGATAGAAAAAGTTCAAGCATTATTTTCTATTTTTAGTATTATAAAGCAGAACCTTTTAAACCTATAGTCATCAAATTTGACTCACAAATATTTCAAGAAAAGTAATAAAAAAAACTGTTTGCATTTGGTTGTTTTGTATGTGCATACATGCTTAGTATTATATTTTTCAAAAACATCATGTTTAAATTTAGAAAATTTTTGTTCCCTAATGTTCTATTTCATGAGCAGAGCATTTAAGAAAAATGATGAAAATATTCAATCATTTTTTTAAAAACTTGACTCAGTTCATAGGTGATGCACAACTACAGCAGCATTTTTCATTTAATTCAGAAAATAATTCTCCGTTATTTGTCATTGTGAAATTCCTGTAAATTCAATGATTTTTTACTTAAAAGATGAAATACACTTACCAGATGGAGATAACACTGATATCCGCATGGAGTGTTGTCTGGTTTCATATCACAAATTTTGTGTTTGAACTGACTGGGAGATGGATGGAATGCTGAAAAACAAAATACATTTTTACTTATAAATTTAATCAAAAAACCGAAGGAAGAAAACGTTGTCGGTATTTCAAGTTTATAAAGTATCTGAAGCCATATAGATAATTGAATATATTTACTTTTTAAAGGCACTATTCAAAATAATAAAACAAAGGTGCCAATTGCATAAATATGGTTATTCTGCTACATTTTTCATTTCTACAATTTTTTTAATGTTTTATCCAACCACAAATTTTGACACAAAAAAAGAACGTTAAAGACACTGAATACAGAATAAAGCACACACTACTTACCCATTTCAGCAAAAGAACATAGAGATGGGGGAGGGAGGGTCAGTATAATATTTCATCACAATTTAAATAGACCATAATTAAAATAAGTTTATTATGCTATCCCCAGCTATCTAATGCATATATACTTCAAAATCATTTTCCCTAATTTTTTTTCAGTACTTCCTCTTCCAATTCATTCAGATTCTAATACTTTTGAATGGATTTACATACGATTTTAATATAATTTTCATCTCTCCAAAATAATCAGGGATCAAATGACTTCAATTTTAAAATCTTCATTTTATACAATGTTGAAAAACTTCAAAATAGAAATAAGTATTCATTTTAAGAAAAATTTAATTTATAAAAATGGCTATACCCGATGCTTCAAAGAAATTTTTGAAGTCAGTTTGTTAAAACACAGATTTAATATTTGGAGGGGGGCATTTATAAATACTTTTCATGCAATTAGGCAATTTTTGAGCTGCAATTTAAAAAGCATTTACACTAATGCCAAGACTGAGTACAAATACATCATTCAAATGCATTTACTTTAGTCTGTCAGGGCCATGGTTTCATGCACAAAAAAATATCATTGAAAATAAAATACAATTTTATGCATTTTTAGAAAATCCAAACATCTTGCATATATTTTTGGAAATGTGGCAGCAGTTGCTTATAATTTTATGTAATACTTTTTTCCTTCATAATTATAGTTTATTAAATGATTCAACATATCTGTTTCATAAAATTTATGAGTTCTAAAGACTTACCACTAATATATGATATTTGGTACACTTTTAAGCTGCAAAGAAAAACAGGAGAGAATATTTGTTCCTTTAATCTCTCAATTTTGTTTTAAAAAAAGTAACCAATTTATATTTCTCATGGAAATTTACATCTATGTGACAAAATAAATACAGCTGATAATCAAAACTTTATAAAGCTGCATTACATTTTTTGTGATTTTTGAATCTGTTCTTCCAATTGGCCAATGTTCTTTAAAAATTGCAAAACATAGAAGCAAACTAGAGTAAAAAGTCAACAGATAGTTCAGAATACTCACAACCGGAGCTTTCTCTAGCCTTTTCATGGCTCGCATGTACATCTGTTACATCTAAGAAATACATTTAAATTTGAAAGAGACACCCAGCAGAAAACATAAGCATCACTCTCCTTTTAAAAAAATAACACACTTTTCAAAAGGGCCTGGGACATTTAACTGATATACTATTTGTTCAACATGACATTTGCCCAATAAGTCAGTGAATATAACTATTTTTTGCAATTTAAGCATTTCTTGGATTATTTTGCATCTTTAAAATAAGATAGAAAATTAATTTATAGTAGAAAATAAAATATTTTATGCAATATTTAAACAATAGAGCTGCTTATATCTAAAATTTATTTTTTGACCTAATTCTTCAGAACTAATTGTAAAACATATGCAAAGAACCTAAACTTTTTTAAACACACTGAAATGAAAGATTTTGAAATCAGGCTCAAATTCTTTCCAGAATTCAATTTTGTGAAAATATATTCTAAATTGAATTCAAAATTGATAAGTTATATTACATTTAAAAAAATTATTTCTGAATAAAATTTTTTTAAAAATTTAAAATAATCGAAGGAACACTTAAAATCACTAGATCATCAGGCAAATTGATTTGTTGGACAGATGGCCAGACAGGCAAGTGTTCCACTCCCTTTTAAAACATAGTAGAATGAATGCATGTTAATGCTAGAGCTAAAACTTTTTTTACTTCAAAACTGTAATGTGTAATTAAAACTCAAACTTTATCATTTCATCTAAAAAATACTACAGAAACCTACTGCCAAACAATTTAGATAAAACTATGCATAAAACAGCCATGACACATTATTAATAAAATTCAAACAAATTAAAATTCAAAGATACTAATTCCCTCAATGTAACAGCCCATTATTTTCAAAATATAGAATACCCCTTGGGTACTAACTTTATGGATTAGTCTATCAGACAACAAACTGAGAATTTTGTCCAAAAACACAACCTTAAGGTGCAACAGCAATAAAGAAAGGAAGCGGATAATAGTGTCAAGTATGACTTTATTAACTTCTTCCAGGCCAATTTTTTTTAAATAAAAAATAATGTATTTTTTTTATTTGATTACATTCTCAAATACAAATTATAGAAAGAGAAAGTACTACAATTGCCAAAAACATTCAGCACCAATATCTTGATGAATCTCCACATTTTAGATTGTCACAAGTATGATTTTTTTAAAAACATAATTCAAAAACACAATGAGCTAGACAGATGAAATTTTATATGTGACCTTTACACCCCAACTGCAGATCTCTACCAACCTTTGGCTGAAATCTGTAAAGGACAAGTTTGTATGTGTGCATGTAAATGCAGTAACTCAAAAGTGCACATATGTGTCAGTGTCCTTGAAGAAGTTATCAAACAAAACACAGCAATACAAAATTGGGTAAAATAATTGGTTACGTTATAAGAGATGTTTGAACACATAATATATACATATAATGAAGGCTTTGTAATGTCAACATATAGATTCTCATACTCATTCACATCAGACAGAAGTATTTCAAGCATGTGCTGCTGCTTCAACAATTCGAATGATGAGGTCAACATCTAATGGTATGGATTTCTCTTATGCCATGAACTTCGTGCATCCAAACAAGAAAAATCCCAAGAGGATGAGAACTGGCATATGTCTGCTTAAGAACTGCTTTCAGTACATGCATACTGTGCCTTGTAACTTGCCATCCACAACATCAAATGCATATCCTCCAGCTCCATTTGACTGTACCAATATATGCTTCCCTTGCAAACATTCATGTCTGAACTGATTCTGCCTCTCAACAAGCCTGCAAACAATACTCTACAGCAGTCCTCCTTTCGGATTTCTGGCTACCACTTTTTAAGTAAAAATGGTTTTTCATTATTTTACAGACCACCACATAAAATTTGTGCACAACCTTTTGAGACAGGCTGCATGTGCCTTTAATAATACAATTTAAATATTCTTTCCATACAGAGTGCTGACATGTGACTGAGAAATGAGATGTCTTAAAAGGAATAAGTTCACTCATATGCTGCAAATGGATTCCAGTCTTTGTTCCCAACAGTTTTAAATCAAGTTATAAATCCAACAAATTTAATAAAACATAACTCATTTACACTGAAATACATGAATTAAACATCAACAAGGAACTTACGGTGAAGGAAACAATCATATTTAAAGCATCTCCTACAAAACAGAGTGTGGAAAGAATGCATGCTTTGTTCTCGAATGACTGATTGGGCCGTTGGACCATCCATATTAGGAGTGCATTCTGGTAATGAAGAGCTTGAGTCTTTCTTGTCAACTAACTCTCTATACCTGCAGAAAATACAGAAAGCTTACCAAAATTATATAATCAACAGTTTATTAGTTTATAAAATGTCTGAAGAAATAATTTTACAAACAGAGAGTGGAAGATGCAAAATGCACAAGCAACCTATCAATAATTAAGAGTAAACTCATGTTTAGTTCTTCAAAAAAATTAAGTATATAGAGAGAAAATTAAGAAACTGGAAGGGAAAATTGTTGGAATAAAAAATCAAAACATCGACTGCATTCCATTTCATATAGATTGCCGTACATAGAAATAAAGAAGAGATTAGTTGCTAGTACAAATAAACTGTTATTCACATTTACAGAATTCAAGTGTTTGCTCTTTTGATCCACAAAATACCCTTCCTAACAAAGAAAATCTATAAGATGTAATTACATCAAAAGTATAAAAGAGCAAAAGCTTGCATGATTTATTTCAAACGTCAAGCTTTTTTGTTTGCTTGTTTGTATTTGAACTTATGAAATTTAAAGTTATTCTGAAGGATTTTCCATATCTCATTGGGACATTTGATGCTTTTACATTTGTTTCAATTTCAGTACATTTCCTGCAGATAATATATGAACTGAAGTATTCACTTAACTTCATACTCTTCATTAATATTCTGTAATAATGTGCCAATAATAACAGCACATCAATAATCTAGTCCTAAAGCAAAGACTTGTACCAAGCCAATATGTGAAATTCATAATTAATTAATTTTGCTAAGATGCCCAACTAAATTACAAAACAAAAGGGTAATAAAACTTCAGTGCCCCCCCCCCCACACACACACACACTTCTTTCATAAAACTAATAATCAATTTTGATTGATAGAGTTTTTAGAACTGGCAATTTTTTTGTAAAAAGAAATAATAATAATAACTTTTGAAAAAAAATTAAGTACTAATTGGTATAAATAAAGATATCAAACCTTTGTTTTAATTGTTCTGGAGCACCTTTATCAGGAAATACAGCTGATATAGCAGCAAAGATTATATCATTTTGATCAGATGATACTTGTTTTTCTGAAAATGAGTTTAAAACACATTTTGTAAAAAGAATTAAAATTAAGACAAGAATTACTGAGGGGAAAAAATACGAGTTCTGATAATGGAGAGCTCTTGAGAGAAGTTATTAAAATATTTAACTTGAGAGGATTTAACATTTGTAATAATTACTTTGGGGGGGACTCCAAAGTTCCCCTCAAATTAATTATTGCAAATATAAAATCTTGTTCAAAACTGGAAATGAATAAAATGTTCATTATTATTATTATCCAGGTACTGCTTATAACGCCGACTGATGGAATTGCAAGTGTCACTAGGTACATCAGTTGGTACTTAGGCACATTCTCTTTTAACAGCATTTCGCAATTTATTGATTGCAGTTGGTCTTGAACAACAAACATGCTTCAGGCATCCTCACAAAAAGAAATCTGGAAATAAAATTTGGTGATAGTGAAAGAGAATTCAAAGCTCTACTTTTGCCCTTGCCAAGTTTTCACCAAAATTCCATCAAGATAGGTCTTCAATTAATTATTTATTCAAATTAATTAGTTTAGCTTAGATATATTATTGTCCCGTTTTGAAGCAACAAGAGGACTATTTTGGGACAGATCTCGTAATTTTGAGCCTCTGTCAGATAATGAGGATGACACTCCCCTCCAAACTTCTGCACCACACTAATGGGAGGATGTTTGACCCACCATGTATGATTTAACGTGAAAGGTGCCCATACATGGCAGATCTTCAGATGAATTGGGGTTCAAACTCAGAATCTTCCAGCCCCAAAACCGAGACATTACCACTAGACCATCGAGGTCCCCTCAAATTAATTAAAACATTAATTCTGCTGGTAATTAATGAATTAATTTCAATTTTTAAACTTTGAAGTATTTTATTAATCACTTATACAATAGTTATTTAAAACACACATTTTTTGAGACACCCTGTATTAAACAAGTACAGCTTACCATGAGAAGAAGTAGCAGAGGCAGACCAAGCAGGCTTTGGTGGGGCCTTTTTGTTACGTGTAAGTGAAGACTTGTCATGACTCTCTTCAGATTCTGATTTGGAAGCCTTTTGGTCAACCTGACTCATCAGAGTCTGGACTAGATCTACAAAAATTTCATCATTGATGAAACCACACTCTCTGTCACCGTGCACTTTGCCATCATAGTTCTTCAGCAATTCTTCAATAAAGGAACCATCCTGGTCCAGAACTTCATCCCCCATATATGGAATGTTGTGTAAAACAGTTTCATCCTCTACCTGAGAATTGCAATCAAAAGGTATACAGCTATATGTCAGAATTTTGAAACTTGATTATTTGTATAAAGATAATAATATATAATTAACCAAACAATAAATACTTATGTGGATGCACTGACTTCAGAACATAAACTTCTTATGAGATTTAGTAAAAAAAAAACAAAGTTGTGCATTGTTGTAGCAGAAGAACAAATCAGATAATAAATACAGCAACTTATGCAGTTATTTGCATTCATATGTGTATTCATTTGTTAAGTATATTCAATGCAGCTCAAAGGAACCGCGAGGTTGAAGGCGTAGCCGTTCTGGTTTAGGTCAAAATTTGTGGTCTTTGCTTTTGGCAGTGGTTTGTTGTTTTCTCATCCTTTCTAATTTTTGTTTTTGGAGTAAACAGGTAAGCCTATCTGTTTTCTGTGTTTCCATTTTCAAACAAGGTGTATTCCGAGTTTTCGATAGTGTCGGAAGACTATGCTTCTAATTTAGATCTCATACAGCATCCAAACATGGCTGACAAGTCGAACAGTGCATACAGGAGATGTGAGAAGTCCGTAAATGAACTGGTTATGCGTCTGGGAAATCTCCAATATGAGGAGATTAACATTATCATTTCAAATGCCGATAAGTCAAAGAAGATGCCCCAAACCAACCCTTTTCTAGTCCAAGACTTTATTAAGAAATCGATCATCCGTCATCAGCTAATTGATAATATGAGATACACCCGTCAGGGTAAAATCCAATTTACGACTAAAGACCCAATCTGTGCAGTACAACTCTTGTCATTATCAAAATTTATGGAAATAGATGTCTCCACAGAAGTAATTTGGGAAAACATAAGTGCTCGTTTTTTGGTCACGGATATTCCCAGTACAACTCCCTTAGAGGAACTTGCAAAGGAAATCCAAGACAAAAATGATTGTTTAGTAGTAGAATTGAGACATTTTGTAAAACTAAATTCCAACAAAGCCATTTCCCCAGTCCTCATTACCATTCTTGGTACTACGGTACCAGAAACTATAAAACTCTGGTTTATCAGACAACGCATCCAACCCTTTGTAGACAGACCTCGACAGTGCAATAAATGCTTTGTGTATACACACGGAACACGCACATGCGATAAGAACAATATTTGCTTCTGTTGTGGAGGAGATCACATCGGCCCGTGTCAACAACCGGCAAAATGTGTCAACTGCAGCGGATCTCACAATGCGAAATCCCGATCGTGTCCTATTTATATACAAGAACAGAAGATATTAGAATTAAAGTGTCATAATCACATAACCATAGGTGAAGCTAGGCGTGTCTTTCAGCAGAAAAATGCTAAATATGCAGAATCCGTCAAAACATTGTCAGCTGTTTCCAACATTGAAGAATCCCTAAACGCAAAATTTGAAAATCTCCTAAAATCAATAAACGATAGGTTTGAGCGACAAATGCAACTATTTGCCGATATGCTTTAAAAATCGATGAACTGCATATTGCAAAATTTTTTCAAAATCTTTGAACAATCCGTTGACCCGAGTTTATCCCCAGCTCGTAAGAAGAAACTTTAGAGCAAATTTAACCAAATTACTAGCACTTTATCTACTTCGGATGCTGGGGGCCCCAGCGAAGTTGAGCAGATGTCTTTGAACTAATGCTGTGTTTTTTGTCGTCTTTTGTTTTGTTTTTCAGTCATCAGGTTTGGCTGCTTTGTTTTTCTTCCTTTTACCCTTTCTAGTTTTTTGTCTTGGTGCGCTTTTTCAAATGCATTGTTTTCACCCCTTGTTGCCGCTGTAATTTGTCATCTTTGTAATTTCAGGTGTGCTTAAAGTTTTTTTTTTTTCATGTCTTTCGTGCAGCGGAATTGTCGAAGTCTGAATAATAAAAAGATTTGGCTTCACCAACCTCCCTTTTCTACTGCAAATTTTTGGATCTTCCAGGAAACCTTTCTAAAAGCAGACGATAATTTATCTCATCCTAATAAAATTTTTTTTCGAACTCATCGAAGCAATAGACTTGGTGGCGGTTTACTCATTGGTATTCCCAAAAATATATCTGCTAGAGTGATTTATTCCTTCGAAAACGATAACAAATCTGGAAGTCTTGGCAGTAGAAATCCAATCTAAAAATCTAAACTTCATCATCATTAATATTTATGCTCCGCATGATTTCAATATTGCATCCAATAAACGTGTCCTCGACTCCCTTAGCGTCCCGACTTTCATTTTTGGTGATTTCAACCTCCATCATCCCCTTTGGGGGGGAAGTTCGCAGTCATCGCTCAGTGAAAGCTTTGTTGATTGGCTTAACAATTCCGAATTTTCCATGCTTAACACCTCTGCTCCAACTCGTATTTCTAATCCTCATACTTCATTGATCATTGACCTTATCTTTGTGCTCGGCTTCGATTTATAATGAAATTCATTGTTATGTTTTTGACTGTACTTTTGAAAGCGATCATATACCCATCGTAGTTTCCTGGTTCAAAATTTCAGAACACAACTCGTTCTATTAAAACTATAATCTGGAACCCAATCATTACAAAATCAATAGAAATTTTTAATACAACAAGCCAACCTAACATTGATTTGATAATGGATCGAATTTCAAGAACCATCAGTGCCCATACATCAAACAAAATTCTAGTTGATACAGATTATCCGCCTTGGTGGAATGCCGCTTGTCATAATTTTAGTCATCTGAAAAAACTTGCCTGGAATAAAGCCAGAAGAAATATTGCGATTACAGAGTGGATTAAATATAAGAAATACAGAAGTAAGTTTAAATTTCATTTAAAAAAAGCCAAAGAAAATTACTGGGATAACATCAGCAAAATTTCTCGAAACCCACGTATGTTTTTCAAAATACTGAACAAATTATCAAGTCACACAAATCCTAATGTTAAAAATCACGAGATCATTTTTCATAACAATAGGTATGAAACCAACCCCATGAAGCAGAGCATCTTATTCGCCAATCATTTTTCAAGTTATTCTCATGAAGTAGAGCCTATTCCCTTGGATTTTAGCACTGAAAATGAATTTTTGAATAAAAATATAGAATTTTGGGAGCTCAAAAGAGCAATTAGTAAGACAAAAAACACCACTCCAGGTGCAGATAACATTCCATCAATCTGATTAAAAAAACTTGATGATGCTTCCCTTTTAAAAATCCCGGGTATGTTGCAACAACAATTTGATTCTTCTGTTCTTCCCAAAGCCTGGAAACACACGATCATTATCCCAATTCCTAAACCCAATAAAGATAAAACTAAATTAACTTCATACAGACCAATAGCCCTTACTTCTGTATTCTGTAAATTCTTCGAGCGTATTTTAGCGCATCGTATAACCCATTTCCTCACTAGTCAGAAAAAGCTGAACCCAAACCAACATGGATTCCTCCCTTTTAGAGACAACCATATGGCAATCTATAAAATTTATTCAGCGATTTCTGAGGCCCAGAAAAACAAGAAATTTTTTGTTGCTGTCAGCCTGGATAAAAAGTGCTTACGACTCTGTACATGTTGATGATCTCATTCTCAAATGCCTGTAATTAGGTATATCTGGTAAAGTCACTAAATGGATGCACCACTTCTTACAGGAACGGTCTTTCCAGAATAAATGGCGAAACTTTCTTTCAAATACAAAAACCAGTTTTAAAGGCTTACCACAAGGATCCGTGCTTTCACCCATTCTTTATGTAATTTTTATGAATGACTTTTTCGAAACTCTGGATAATAATGTAGAATGTTCAATTTTTGCTGATGATATTTTTGTTTATTGCTCCCACCACTCTTTAACCTATATCCAAACTAAAATTCAGAATACTCTGGAACTTATTTATAAATGGTGCTGTTATTGGAAATTAACTATCTGCCCGGAAAAAAGCGCAATAATTGAATTGTCAAATAAACAGGTCACCTCCTTTCCGCGAATAACTTTTGCTGGTATTCCACTTCCATGGAGTGAATCGATCAAATATCTTGGAATCCAGTTCTCAAAATATAATCAAAACGGACACATTCTCAGAAGTTTACGAAATAAAGTGCTTAAGAAAATTAATGGTCTTAAGATGCTTGGTTATAAAAGAAATGGTCCTAGAACCAAACATTTAATCACAATTACTAATAACAGTATCCTTAGCCTTTTTTTCTATAGTTCTCCAATCATTAACAAATTTTCAGACACTCACCTCAAAGCCTGCAATGTCATACAAACTACAGCCCTTAGAATAGCCCTTGGAGTTCCAATTTGGACGCCTAATGTTATCTTGCTAAAGCTAGCAGGGCAGGAAATACTGTCTGGAAAAATTAAGCGGTTAACGATGCAATTTTTTATTAAACAAATCGCAACTCAACCCTTTTCTGCATTATTCCATACCCCTGGTAGAATTTACTCACAACTGGTCGAAAAAGACGCAGAGTCTCTCAGAACCACTTTTCGCAACCTCAGTTGCATTCCAGACCATATAATTTCTCTTCCCATTTTTCCACACTCCAACCCAAACATATGTGAAATCTTCCTTAAAGACTTTTATTTTCAAAACAAAGAACTCCCTTCTTCATTAATCTCTTCTGATTTCATTGAATGTATCCAAAGATTTTTCCCAAATCATTTTATCATCGCCACTGACGGTTCTAAATCTCACTGTCACACCTCCATTGCGGGTTTTTCTTGGTTACAGCAATTTTGCTATCGTATTGACCCTCTAAATTCTGTTTTTACTGCTGAAGTCTTAGCGATATGCCAAGCATTGGATGAACTCGTTATTCCAGAAACAGATATTCTAATCCTCTCGGACAGTTTTTCTGCACTTTCGTCTCTGAAAAACTTATATTTCCACTCCCCAAAAGTCATACAGCGCCTGGCTGCAAAAATCCATATCCGGGAAAATCTTAATAAAAAAATTGCACTTTTGTGGGTCCCTGGACATTCTGGGGTTTCTTGGAACGAAAAGGCAGACTCTATCGCAAAGCAAGTATCAGATTTTTCACCTTATATAGATTGGATTGCCTCAGAAGACATCTTTTCCCACCTTAAAAAGCAATCATTACAAATAACTGAAGAAAACTACCATAAAAGTAGATATCAATTATTGATTGGAAACATCCAGGACATTCTAACCATTTCTAAATGGACTGGTAACCGAGTACAAGATAGATCAATTGCTCGCATTATTAGCAAAACTATTACAACCCCAGGTCTTCTTTCTAGATTCAACCTCCACCCCAATCCTTTGTGCAGAATATGCAACGAAATAAATGACATCTCTCACATTCTTCTAAGGTGCCAAAAATATGCATCTGTTAGAGTTATACTCTGGAGAAAACTAAATATAGTTTCTGCAAACATCACTTATGATGTACTTTTGTCTCATGTTCTTGTCAACAAGAATCATCTTCTCATCTTTGTTCAGACTCTGAAGTACTTCGACATTGATTAGCTGCATCCATTTGGCAACAAGCGGTTCCGTTCCATTGTTTACTCTCCATTTCGACGTGTTCTGAATCACCGCTGGGATTGATTTAATACTGTCAAGGACTGGTTTATTCTTTGATATGGAAATACCTGCTCAGTTTTCTTGGAATGATTAGTACGGCATCTAATTGGAAATAGGGGATAATAGCCTTTGATGCTTCAAATCCCGTACCACAAATTCAAGTCAAGTCAAGTTCAATGCAGCTATAGCGTAATGCACTTTACAAGTAGAAAATTACTTTTCATGGTAAAAACAAATAGTGTCAAGCAGAGTAATTGAGAATGGTGACTACAAGGCATACTGGTGATGCCCTAATGAACTGGAAAGCATGTGCTTCGATTAAGACACTCTAGAGGAAGAAGAAAAAAACTTGACCACTTTTTGCAGTGTTAACTGGCAACATCTGTTGACTTTAGTTGCAACTGTGTTCAGAAAAAGTGCAATCAAAATTTCCCTAAGTTTTATTGTTCATTCTTTACATCAGTTATATGCAAGATAAATTGCTAAGATATACATATATTTCTTGGATATGTAGGATATAACAGTTACAGGAAACTTCAATTTTGGTTTTTGGATATTCTCTCGAGAAAAAGATTCGGGTTCTCTACTTCCCCTGAGGATTTTCATCATGGGGTAGTTGGGAGCAGCTTCTAACATAATAAAAACCTGTATTTTTTATTGGAATTATCTATTATTTAAACTTTTGGAATAATTTATTATATGATAGGAAGTAATTTTAAATCTAGGAACATATAAGAATGTCGTTCTGCTAATAAAGTTTACTTTTTTATAGCAAATTAACAACTAGCATTAAAAAAAAAATCTACCATCATACAGATTACTTTCCCTGTAAGAAAGTTGTTTGTTAATAATAACTTGAAGCCATCTGCCATCAAATACAGAAGAATCCATGGAAACTGATGACCAGGAAGAAAACATGACACTGATGGAGGAAAGATGATGATTTTGACTTTTTTCAACAAAAAAGGAGGTAGAGGAAGTAACTTATCTCAAATCATCCATGGCTGATTTTTCAACAAATATGTATATTTTGGTTGATAACTTTGGAGATGCCAGAATGAAGAAACAATATTGGTACATTTTCAGGATAGATGGAGTTGATAGTGGTGAAATGGATGTGATAAGTTTGAGGAGCACCAATTTGGATAAATAAAATTTGTTTTGAAGGAATGACCAGTTTGTGTTTTCAAGACTTAGATAAAGGCTATACTTCCAGATCCTATCATTGAAGTAGGTGACAGGAAAAAACTGCTGATTTTTTCAGGCAGTCTAAATTTCAAAGAAAAATTAGTTGAATAGTGGATCGAACATTCTACTTAAAGTGGAAGTTCTACCTTCTACTACCGAATTGAATTGTTAGTTGTAACTAATTTTTATGAGTGTTTCCAGGGGAGGATTAAGTTTGTTGGTGACCCTAGGTGTAGAATTTCTTGGAGGTTCTCTGAGAATATTACACATATATACTTACACATTTCATCTTACTATTCGTTGGGTTTTAAAATAATATAACTTTGCATACTTTTAATGGCGATAACTATATCCTTAATTATATAATATTTATATGTCATAATTGCTACATTATTTAACTTCTTCATCAGTATACTTAATCTATGAATAACATTTCAGTTAATCATAATTAAATATTTTGATTTGGCATATGTATATAATAATTTAAATATTATCAAAATAAACTCAGAATCCATCGAGTAAATAAAAATGGAAATAGCTTTTTCTAAGCAACATTGATTTTCTGTATCACTACTAAACGCATTACTACTATTTTCTAATAACATTAATGTGGCATAAATCTCTCAAAAGAGTTATATTAATGCTAAAGACTGGAGTATTATAAAGTGGGAATGCAAAAAATTTTATATTTAATATTAACTATTCAAATCAACATATAATCTACTCATGTTTTCATTGAAGAACCAATCAACTTCTTGAAGAATCAATTTATTACAAACCGTTTTTTCTCTCCAATTTGTAAGTTTAAAAAAATTTTTGAGGCATGAATTCATGCATGAAAGAAAAATGTTAAAACCTGTTTTTCCCCAACATACTTTTAAACTAAAGATTAATACCAAATCGAACTCATTCTGACACTTTTTCAGATTATTTCACTATACAACAAAGATTTAGAGCCAGATTACTTTTATAAGCCTTCATGATAAGTTGAAAACACCTTTTTCATATACTAAAATTATCGCCCAACTTGAAAAAGCTCGGGGAATCATTAAAATGGAACATGAAGATTTTAATAAAAATATGCGAATTATGAAATACCAGCACATAAATTCAACAATAATATAACTTTAATTTTTATGCATTCATTGAAACAGTGTGATGCTTTAATCATTGATAAGAATTAAAATGATACATTTAATTCTAAACAATAAATTACATTTTAAGTTTTTAAAATGTTCCATGTTTGCTGAATATCTTGTATATCGACAAAGTTTAAAATCATAGAAAATTCATGCAGATTATTTTGAAAGAAGATGATTATGACTATTTATAAGGTAATCATTAAGTTCAAGTGTTATTTAGTTATTAATGCTCCATGTATAGAAGCATCATACTATTCAACATACAACTGCGGAAGTTCAAGGAGCTGAGCATCTACAATAAATTTTAACTCTTTTCAAGACAGATAATTATAATTTTTTTTATATTAGTTTAAAAAAAATGAAAACACAAGGAATTGAGGAATGTAGAAATTCAATCTGACAGCATACTTTTAAGATAAAAAGTATTTCAAAATACATTTTCATCAAAACACAGTCGATTCTTGGAAGTATAAGATTGAAACAGACTATTGATTTATTGTTACAGGGTGGCTACAGAAACTGTGAAAAAATTTCCCTGACTAAACTTACAACATTTCCCTGATTTACGGATACTAATTATATTAGTTTCCTGGCTTTCTCCCTACTCAGAATCACTGTATGTGTACAATATTCATTATTAAAAACACTTTACTAGTTATTTAATATGAAAAAAAATAATATATTTTATGAAATTTAATTTTAAAAAAATGGAATGAACATCCTGAAAAAACTATTAAAACAGTATATTACATTTCTTATATGTAAAAAATACTGGAAATTTTAACAAAAAACTTTGCTTCTAAAACTGCATAAGAATTCTAAGAAACATTAAAACTACTCTTCGCAACACAAGTTAAATTATGTTAACAGTAAAGGTTATTATAATCTTTCCTCAAAACTTTAAAACAATTCAATAACTAATTAGTGCTCTTTGCATGAGTACCAGAATAACATGTTGCAGCATAAATATAAAAATAGTATAATGATACGTACCTAATAATTTACATTTTAGCAAAGATTTAAACAAGAGAAATTGCCAAAATATTGCTTCAAATCTTTATTTTTTAACAAATCATAAGAAATTAATTGCTCTAATAAAAAATTTATGCTTTTATAAATGAATATAAGTTTTTTTTAAAATTCCATTTATTATTACAAATAATGCTAGACATAAGATACTTATTTAATGACTCAAGTAACAAATAACTATTAATTTTCCCTGATTTTGGTAAACTTTTACTCTACGGTGCCCACATGCTTCTCGCCAATTTTTCTTGGCACAATTTCATTTGAGAGCCAAACAATGTTTTGGATGAGGAGTGTGCTTTTCATTGCTCTACCGTGCATGCTTCATTTGAAAAGGAGAGATTGAGCATGCAATGCCTTCAGCATTTCAAATGTGCACTGGGCATTTTTTTTTTAACTTAAAAAAAATCAGCAGCTTCGCTTTCTGCAAAGCGGGACAGTAGTCGCTTATTCATTGAGAAGTGAAAACACAGAACAACATACACAGTTCTGAACCTAAAGGGAATGAAAATGTTCAAAAACGAGAAAAGTGCAGTTAAAACTTCACATACCTATTTGAATTGCCCAATTGCTGTTTACACTTAGGACACTGGTATCCACTTGCTATCAATACCTGATCCACATATCTCGAAAGGGAACCAATGCCATAATCAACAATAACTGTACAAAGCGCACATAATGAAATGATAAAATCAGAAAAAAATCAAACCGACAAAACAAATTCGATTGAATCGACCTATCACATGAAACAGGTGAACGGAACAAACCAATCAAAACGAATCATAATATCACACCATGCGCAAAACACCAATGAGAAGATCAATTTTCGCGCATGCGCACATCTCACTCGTTAAAATCATCATTGTGCATCCAAAACAAATGTTC
This sequence comes from Araneus ventricosus, assembly GCA_013235015.1. NCBI lineage: Eukaryota > Metazoa > Arthropoda > Arachnida > Araneae > Araneidae > Araneus > Araneus ventricosus. The sequence goes on from BGPR01000276.1 coordinate 502,375, forward strand.
TCTCCTCTCCATTCTTGGTGGCCAAAAGTTGGTGATCCTAAGAGAAACGAAGTAAGTGGACACCGTAAAGTAAAATTTAACCCTGATTTTTCCAGATCAATAAAATTCCCTGAATTTTCCCTGATTTCCCGGTTTCGTTGTTCTGTTGCTTTTACTTGAAAACTGTAGATATCATATGGGGCATTTTTTATAGCAACATTTTCAGATGCACTGTTATAGCAAAAATTACACTTCTTGTATTCAGTAGCTTATTTTTATTGAAATAAATATATGAAAATAATTTATTAATTGATCATGATCTTTAAAAATATTACAAATAAGATTGGAAACTAATTTAAACCTTTATTCTTTGTGATGAATATGAATTTAAAGAAACTAATTTTTTCACATTTCACAAACATTATTTTCAAATTAAATGAAAACAGTTGTATTCTATTTAATAAAGCTATGAATGCAGTGATAACTTTCATTACCCAAAAATAATTAGATTTTTTATGAAATTTACATGATTTTGTTTCCACTGTTGGAGCTCATTGAGCTCATAAAATTTGCATGCTGAAATGCTTACTATAAAATATTATTCAAAATTAAAATATCTAAAATAAAATTTACCTTATTGTTTATAAACACTTTTCTAAATGAGCCATTTCATTACACAGAGTTATGCCTATTCCAAAGGATGGAAATCCATTTTCATGCAATTATATAAATCACAGCAATGGATTTTTTCTTTTCCACTGAAAGCAACCAATAATTTATGGAGGCTTACTTCTTCGCTGTAATGGGGCTATTGGGCCGCAGAGGTAAACCAAAATTCTTGATTTTATTTAAAATCACTAAAACTATTTGTTCTTAATTTTCATTTTAAAAAATAATAAAATCGTGACAACATTGCTTTCTGGCTTGACAGGCTGGAAAATTGTTCTACTTTTCTAGACATTTCACTTATATTGTAGCATTGATGCGGTCAAAAACATTTTTTGGTTAATTATTTAAATGTATTTTTATTAAATTATCGGAAATATTGTAGTGTTCTTTATGATTCTTATAGTCATGTGAGGAAAGTCTATAAAGTTAAAGTGTTTTGGTTTACATCAGCCATGAGGTTCGACATTCGTCACGGCGATACAAAATTTGTATGATCTGAGCCCCCCACTCGAATCCTGGATTCGCCACTGCTGCAGAGTATGATCATACACTCACAAAAAATATAGCCCTCTTCTCCATCTCATACTGTTACATTAAATTGAGAAAAATGACAATGTCTTCAAAATTTGTTCCCAATTACCCCAAATTCTTAATTGTTTAATATTCCTTACAACTAACTAAAAAAAATACTTCAACTATCAGGTCAATATCCTAGTATGAAGCTACTGTTCAGTTCCAGTGATAGATCTAACTCTGAGCTGTGGTCAAATGATGAAGACATTTGAATTGATCCTATGTTAAAGATTTTAATGCCTTGGCAACATAAGATTATAGTATCATGAGGACATATGTCAAATGATTCTACAAGATATATGTACATCAATCCTGTATACATAATAAATTATGATAAAATAAACACTTGAACTTCTTCCAGTCAGAAAGTCATTGCTTAGATAATGAATAAGTTCAATGTCCCAAAATGTAAATAAGAAGCAAAAACGTCATCTAGGTTGAATGAGCTCCGCAGAAAGAAAGAAATAGCTTTTCTCTTTGGTTAAATAATATCTGAATATTCAGAATAAATTAAAATACATACCATAAAATTCTGCTGAATAGGAGCCCAGGTATACATTGTAGGGATTGGAGTGACAGAATACATGATGCGAAGAGGAGTAGACTGAACAACACCATCAGGTTGTTTTACTTCACACTGCAAAGAAATAACTACTTTAAAAATGCACAGCAATCCCACAGAGATACATGATATACACTATATGCCCAAAAGTATCCGGACACTTGCAGATTTTCACATTTTTTAGAATTTCTCCGGAATGGTGTAACTGACTGCCTTTAAACTTCGGATATGTAAAGAATGGACAATAACTCACATTTTACATTGAAGATTTGGTCCTGAGGGCAATTAGGGAACCGTCTACAAACTGATGAAGACAAAAACGTTTTTGGCCCACCCCGCTTCACAGAATACTGATAACAAGATGAAACTTTCAGAAATGGTAATGTTTAATGAGCATAATATTTACAGGAATTTTCGTAAACTCAGCTCAAATATTTGGGAAGATATAAAGGTTTTCTTAAAAAATCTCAAATTTTCCCATCTGTTTTATGCTTATAACATGCAGAGTTTTCTGTTATAATATACGAAACTTACAGAAAAGATGACAATATGTTAAAGAAGCATTATGTAAAAATTTGGAAAAGAATTGTTGAATATTACAGGAATTATGGACATTTTTAGTAAATAATGTTTTACTGCGCATGCACGAAACATAGTCTAATTTTTCTTTCACAACTTTAAAGCCAGATATATAGGGCAACTTATATCAAAAAATTCAGTTCAATATCATTAGTATTCAGAAAGATATCGGCATTACAACGAGCAGAATTTTAGCTCCTTTCGAAGAGAAGCTAAAAGATGAGGGGTTGTACACAAATTGATATTTTTTTAACTTGTATCTTTAAATACTTATATTGAATTATGTAGTGGTTAGAATTTGCTGCATATCCATGAACACATCCAATATTCGTAACGAATAAAAAAATAGATATATAGAATTATTACAATATTTTAAGAAAAGAAATTAATTATACAAAAAATCGTTTCGCCATAAAATAAATATATTTTAAAATATCGTTTGGCCGTAAAATTGTAATATGTAACTTGTTAATAATCATGTAAATAATATAATTAGAGTAATAAAATGTTTGTTATTTATAGTGCCTAATTAGCTGGAATTTAAGTTATGCACGTAATTGATAAGTGTTCATGGATATGCAGCAAATTCTAACCACTACACAATTCAATATAAGTATTTAAAGATACAAGTTAAAAAAATATCAATTTGTGTACAACCCCTCATCTTTTAGCTTCTCTTCGAAAGGAGATAAAATTCTGCTCGTTGTAATGCCGATATCTTTCTGAATACTAATGATATTGAACTGAATTTTTTTATATAAGTTGACTTATATATCTGGCTTTAAAGTTGTGAAAGAAGAATTACACTATGTTTCGCACATGCACAGTAAAACATTATTTACTTAAAATGCCCATAATTCCTGTAATATTCAACAATTCTTTTCCAAGTTTTTATATAATGCTTCTTTAACATATTGTCATCTTTTTTGTAAGTTTCGTATATTATAACAGAAAACTCTGCATGTTATAAGCATAAAACAAGCGGGAAAATTTGAGATTTTTTAAGAAAACCTTTATATCTACCCAAATACTTGAGCTGAGTTTACGAAAGTTCCTGTAAATATTATGCACATTAAGCATTGCCATTTCTGAAAGTTTCATCTTGTTATCAGTATTTTGTGAAGCGGGGTGGGCCAAAAACGTTTTTGTCTTCATCAATTTGTAGACGGTCCCCTAATTGCCCTCAGGACCAAATCTTCAATGTAAAATGTGAGTTATTGTCTATTCTTTACATGTCCGAAGTTTAAAGGCACTCAGTTAAACCATTCCGGAGAAATTCTAAAAAATGTGAAAATCTGCAAGTGTCCGGATACTTTTGGGCATTTAGTGTATATTGGAAATTAAGATATTATTAAAAAATAATAAAATCAAGTATTAAAATTTTTTGAAATTAAAAATTAACTTTATTTGGGATGTTGTTCTCATACAGTCTAAAAAGAAACACTCATGTAAAATAAGCAAAAATTTACTCATGTTATTAATATTCTTCAGAAGAAGAAAATGAACTTGTTAGCACAAAACAGTTTAATTATGTCTAAGTCTTTTTGTACAAAAGAAACAAAAAACAGTTTTTTTTTTTAATTTTTAGTAGCACCAAACTACTTTTCTCTCCACAATTACTTTGAAAATAAGTTTCAAACACTTGATCTAAAAATCAGTGTTTAAGATGTATTTAGAACCTTGAAGAAAAAACATTATAAAATATGTTTGTATTTTTAGCATTTGCAATTTATCTTTTTTTAACACTGAAATTTTAAAATACCCATTAATGAAGAATATAATAATAATAAACAAAAAGACCATACATCCCACATATTTAAGACAACTGGCCCTTGAAATAATTAATGATATTCCAGTAGATGCAGTCAAGGTGTGCACTGATGGTAGCAGGAATGATAGCGATTGTACGGGCAGTGGGATTTATATTACAACACATAATCAAGAGTTAAAAATTCAGAGGAGGAATCCTGATTTCTGCTCTGTCTTTCGCAGTGAACTAATAGCCATAGATGAAGGCCTTGACTCACTCTCATCCTTCTCTTGCAGTGATGAAATTTGGATACTAACAGACAGCAGAAGTTCTATCCAACATTTGGCCAATTGGCATAGAGTAAGAGATAATACAGGAATGAATATTCTTAACAAACAAAAGTCTCTCAGTATCTTACCGGATTCACCTGCAGTGGATTTCTTCTCATGTCAACATCCAAGGAAACGAGATTGCAGATGCACTTGCTAAAGCAAGTGCTGATGACCATTACACCTGTTATAAATATTTATGGAAACGAGGTTGCTGATGATTTGGCGAAGCAGGGCACGGCTGAAACTTTGTGTTCAGCCCCCTCCTTAACATTTGACGAGATTTATTCCATCAGAAAAAACAAAGATTTAAAGACGTGGAGGGTCCCTCCATCCCATGATTGGTATAAGCGGAGCAGTCCTGGTGGCTCCATTGGCCTTGCCTGTGACAGAGCTGACCAGACGGCGCTGTCCAGATTTGTTAGCGGTCACCTGAGGAGTTGCTCCTTTAGCCACGATAACAAAGTTTTTCCGGTCTGCGCAAAGTGTGGAGTAGCGAGTGCATCCCCAGAGCACATCCTCTCTTGTCTTCGCCTATCTAGGGAGACTTTCAAGACGGATCCTTTGCTTGCTCTCGATTTCTTGAGGGTGAGTGGGCTCATGAATTGTGTCTAGCTGCCGCTAGACAGAGAGGGATTAGTAACAACAGTGCTGATGATGCTTTAGTGCCTTCTGCACCTCTCACCTACTTGGAGCTGTTCTCTAGAGCTAAAAGCAGGAATAAAACTATCTGGCTCATTCCATCAGAGCATCACTGGTATCAGGGTTCTCGACCAGGTGGCTGTCTATCAATTGACTGCAGCAGATGCGACCAAACAACTCTTACTCGCTTCCTTAGTGGGCATATAAGAAGTTTGACTTTCTCTCATAATTATAAGTGTTTTGAGATCTGCCCAAAATGTACTGCAGAACAGGACACACCTGATCATATTCTTGCATGCCTGGGGCTTTCCCAACAGGATCTTGTTTCTAATCCTCTATTGATTTTGGATTTCTTCAGGGTACACAGGCTCATGGACCTGATATAGCTCTGCTGATCTCCGGGGAACAACACAACACAACAGAATATAATAATAAGAATAATTTTTAAGAATAAGAAATATAATATCATTTAGAAGTATAATAATTCAGAAGAGCAAGAAAATATTTTTAAAAAAACCATAAAGTATATAAACAAAATATGCATTTAAGAAACAGACTAAACATTCACCTTCTTCATCACAGGATAATGGTCAGGCAAATCAGTAGGAAAAACAGCAATAGCATTGGTCCTATGAAAGTAATTTTCCTGCAACACTACTTTTTCCGAGATATATCTGCGATTTGCAAGATAGGCAGACTGAAAAGAAATACTTCAAGTTTTTAGTTATCATTTTATAATTAAAAAAAAATTATACTATTCAGCATTCTGCCTTCATTTTCAAAGTTGATTTTAAATTTATCTATAGCATCACAAGTACAAATTCTGAAACATTTTAAAGAAAACAATAAATGGATTTCAGGAAACTTTATTTTGTGAAAAAAAAAAGCTATTTCAATTCAGTTATATCTCTTTGAAACTGTCATGAAATCAATTATATTACTTGATAATAAAACCAACAGTGTCACAATAAACCGTTTGAGGTGTAAAGGTAAGTTCTGAAAAAAATGTATTGAAAGTAAAATATAATAAATAGCATAAAAGTACATGATATAAATTAATAGCCATCTAAATCATTATTTAAAGTAACAAGGTTATAGAAATATTACCTTTATTTCATCATTTCGGCGAAATCTTTTCAGCTGGCGCAGCTTCATATATTCTGACTTGACCTTCTTTTTCCATTCATTTGGAACTTTTAAAGCTTCTTTATTAATCCTCTCATACTGAGGGGTGGCCAACCGAGAGCTATAAAAGTTAATTTAATAGTCAGATCTGAATAACATGAAATTATATATTCATTAAAACAATCATGCAACAAAAATATATAAATATCATAATCTGTTTATGACAATTTTACAAGGATTGAAGACATAATTATCAAATACATCAAACAAGCAAGCCAAACATAAGTGATAAAATCATCTCCCTCCTAAGCCAATAATAATTTGATAATTGCAATAACAACTAATCACAACAGATCTTGACCCTTTCACTACAGTAAATCTGCCAGCTGATAGCCACTGAATGGAACTTCATCTTATAAGTCAACTAAACTGTGGATCAAGTTTTATCCAAGTTTTTAATACAGTTTTACGTTGACCAACAGTTCAAAAACACTTATATTAGATAATGGCTATAAGGAAGCTTGTGATTCCAATTGAACACATTATTCAAATGCTGTCTTTTTTAGGGAATAGAGTATGCCACACAGAATTTACAGTTAAAATTAGGGATATAATGAATATTCGGCAAATATTCAGTATTTGAACAAATACTTTCAGGGTAATAATTATTTTAAAATGTGCTTTTAAATGTACTAGAGGTCGCCCAGCAATCGAAATTCAACCGTAATTCATTAAATTTTTAAGTTTGAATGTTATTGACGTTCTTTGGCAAAGAGTGTACATCTATAATCATAGCATACAATTTTTTTGAATTTTGTTCTATTATGTCAGCTGCGAGAGTGTACAAATACGTCATTATGTATTAATTTTCGAATTATTTGAAAAATACGAACGATAGGAAAAATTATGTATAGCTTGGCTAAGTTATATTTAAAAAGCAATAACGTGTTTTTTGACATTTCCTTGGGGGGGTATTGCTATACTGGCCAGGTTTTGCCAAGGCTAGACAGTTAATTTGTCTATCTTTCTCAAATTATATAAAATTTAAATAAAAAATTAACACAAAAAATGAAATAAAGAATACGTGCTAAAATATTTTTTTAAAGTTTGGCCGCCGAATATTCAGTATTTGGTCAGAAATTTGGCCGAATATTTGGTATTCGGCCAAATCACTATTAATTACATCCTAGTTAAAATATGTCCTTACATAGATATATTTTAAAAGCTGAAGATATGACATATCTTCAGCTTTTTTTCTAATATCAGACATGACACAGGCTTGAAACAGAAAAAGCTGAACTTCATAAATAATTTATCGCGCCAAAAATAAACACAGAAAATTAAAATAAGAACGATTAATTAAACAATAAAATGAATAAATTTATACAAAAGGTACTTGAGATATTAAAAAAATGTAGAATTATTATAAGTTTATAAGAAAATAAATGGATTAAAATTGAATAACATAGAAAGTTTTGTTAAAAACTATGGTAAAAATTATCTCACTAAAAAAATATGGCCATGTAAAAGCTTTTTTTTTATTTATAAATTATTTTTAATCATTACTTTCTCGTATACGAAGAGAAAGTATTGTAATCGTCAAAAAATTCGAACTCGAGATTTTGACGAATCTCCACGTTTTAGACCTTCCTGACTCCGAAAAACACAATTTTGGAATTATGACTGTCTGTCTGTCTGTGAACACGATAACTCGAAAACTATTAGAGCTACGGGGATGAAATTTGGCATGTGATCTTTAAACATAATTTGTAGGTTTCTATCAAATTTTGGACAAAATCCGTCAACGGGAAGTCTGTCTGTCTGCATGTTCGAGGTCATGCGAACGCTATAACTCAAAAACTTGAAAAGCCAGATGGATAAAATTTAATACACAGTTTTATCGTCATGAATGTAGGTCCGTATAAAATTTTGGGCAAAATCCGTCAAAGGGTTGACTGTCTGTCGGTCCGTATAATTTACTTTTGAAGAGAATCCGTCATCTCCACACGCATGCGTCCTGGTTACCTCTGTTCCCGGAATACGGTGATCTTGGCTCACCGCCAAATTCTTCTCGAATAAAAGTGAATTAATTATGGAGTGTTTTCTTTTAATTTTTCTTTCACGCAGAAACATTTTCAAGAGTTGCATATTTGATTGCGGTTAGTTTTATTTTGTATATTTCGTAATGCATTTTTTTCTGAGTGGATTTTGCAATATTTTTACTCTGACAGAACAAGAGTAGTTGTTAAAAGTAAAGTTATAAAGTAACAAACCAAAATTAGTGTCAATTGATTCATCAGTTCTGTTTTTCATGCTTTTTTAATTTCTTAAGCACTCTGCCAATGTGCATGATATTTTCAACTACAACTATCGGTAGTAAATTTGTAAAATCAGATCGGAGATATTGCTGGCAAGTTAAAAGGCTGCTTAGATGTGTGCAAATCTTTTAGTAACTTACATTAGTTAATTGAAATTTGGTATGTGGTCTTCTAATTTATCCACGCGGTGGGAGGGGAAACAGCACCTTTTTGGGAAAGTAAACGAGAAAGTTTAGGGGAGGCCACTCCCGCTGGTTTTTTTATTATTATTATTTTCTGAGCTAACAGTTCAAACTTTATTTTATGCTTCAGTCCGCTATTTCCCTCAATTTTTTTATTGCTATCTTTCTTTGATGGGGGCTTTTTCTTTATATTTTTCTCAAGAGTTATTTTCTTACTATCAAGTTCCACCTGGTAGCATTTGCTTGATGACTAAATTTTTTCACATGTTACTGTCAATAGCATTTTGTCAAATCTAAATTTCTAAAATAATCAATTCTAAATTTTCGAAAATACTCAACAGCAGACTGCTCTTTGCTTATTATTTTGTACTTAACAATGTGAATTGAAGAATGTGTTTCAATATGCATTCTTCCTTATCTTTTATCTATCAAATCTGACATTATGTTGAATGTGTACACGGTGCGTAGTTTTTGTTTGCGTGCTTTTCCCGTCTTTTGCATCCCTCCCCCAACATATTAGCAAAAATTCTAATGCAGACTTGCTTCGATCCCAAGAATGGGAAAATCTTATACCGAATCAGCGTTTCTGCGTAAATGTGTCATGTCCGAGTTATTACAAAGAATGCACAACACTTTTCCACTGACATCAACACTTTTTAAATTTTCTCCAACATCTAAATCAGTTTCCTCTTCACCAAGTTTTAAGTTAATTTTTTTTCTAGCCAGTCACACCAGAATTTGTTCTTTTTTATTTTTATTAATGTCCCGCAATTTCGGACTATCGGAAATTATAGTAGCCATCCTGTTGATAGACAAACGTTAGGGAATGAAAACTGACAAAAATTAAATTGAAATAACTAACAAAAGTGAAGAAAAGAATGTGAAAAAGAACGTGAAAATAAAATGGCTTCCTTCACAGAGCGCTAACAATCTTTTTCTTACAAAATTCGGATCGGAAGAAATTCATGGACGATTTCCATCCAATCAGAATTCATGGATGATTTCCATTCAATCAGAATTCATTCCGAATTCTGATTGAATAAAACGAAAGATGATTGGACTGAACAAGAAAGAAAAGAATATAAACTTCAGGACATTCCTCCCAATGCTGTTCTTTGACCCAAAGCACATCAAAACGCTGGTACATCACTCAGACGATGAACGGCTTTCGGCAAAATTACGCAATATCCTACAAATTCGAAACTCTTTCGCCTGTGAGCACCCCCCCCCCCAAACACATTAACAAAAGTTTTAATGCAGATTTACATTGATCCCATGAATGACTAAATTCGATGCCGAAAAAGCGGAAATCTGCGTTTCCACGGAAATGTGTCATGTCCGTAATATGAAACCCAAGCCTGTCATGAAGATAACAGACTTTGTCCAGATCTCCAGACAAAATTTCCAAGAACCAATTCTATAATCCGCATATTAAATTCTGAGACATTCAATGACTTTCGCAATGCAGGTTGCAATTTGGGCTACTTCTATATACATAATCCTCCAGGATATCAATTCTGCTAAATCATATTGTTGAGACATAAGATTTCCTGCACTCATTCATTTATGTTAAAACTTTTCTAATCTCATTCTGAATAAATAATGCTGCAGGTCACTTTTCAATGAATATCGAAAACATGCAAATTTTTTATGTTAGACAAAAATTGCATATTCTGAAGTTTGTTAGTTAGCTAATTTTCCTTTTTAAACTCATTCATTTCATTTTCATCAAAAAACTAATCAAAAACTTGGCTGTTTCATATTAAACTCACTATATTCCTCAGTAATTTTAAGCAGCCTTTCAACAGTAATTTGATTAATAAATATATTTGGTTTCAACAAAGCTCATCATTTTATAAATTAGACTCGGGGAATTTTTAATTAAATTTCAGATTTTTAACATTTTGGAGAATACTTTAACCAGTGGTGGCTCGTCAGCTCAGAAACAAGCAATGCTGCAAAAAGTTTCACTGGTGCTGGGTTTTCTAACTTGAAAATGTTTGAACAATGTTCAAATCTGGCATAACATGACCCGCATTTTTTATATTCAATTTTTTTATCAGCGAACACTGTGAAAATATGATTTTTTGAAGGTCTGCAACCTTCATCTTTTCTTACCTCTAATAATAATAATTGATTCCTTCTTTAAAAAATTTTCAAATATTGTAAAAATTATCTTCAAACTTTTTCAAAGTGTGATTTCTAACAAAAGAAAATGAATATCCAATAAAACAAACATGTTTCTGTCAAGGTAACATAAAGCAAAACAGAAACCCACAAACAGCAAATGAGAGAAAGGAAAGAAAGCCAAATGACGAAGTGGAGGCAAATGTTGCTCTCTAAACCAGGGCTGGAAAGAATGCAGCTTTGGAACCTTTAAATTCAAAGGGCAATAGGGGTGCTTTTTCACTCCTATTCATACCTAAAAGCTGTGCACAGTGGGTGGCTTTTGATGCTTTCAAAGGCTAATCTTTTTGCAGCTCTAATCTGTCTCTCTCTCTTTCTAGTCGATTCATTTTCCATCTTCTTTTTCCATTCTTTTATTACTTTTTCACTATTTTCGTTGATCGTCGAACTCTCAATGTGGAAAATTGAGCAAATAAGAATAAAAATACAAGCTTTTAAAACAATTCCTGGGGAGTCTGCAGCTCTGCAGCCCTAATGGATGAGCTGTCATTTACTTTAAGCATTATGAAATGTCTATTATTCTATTAGCAGAGCCCCAGACAAAGCCTGCCAAATCTTAGTGATAATTCGCTACTGGAATCTGTCAATATTTAAAGCTGGCAACAATTAGGACCCTGCTAATGGAATAATACCGAAAAAACCCTTTTATTTTTACAATTATTAACATATATTGTATACAATTATACTGTACAGTAGAACTTCGAATAACCGAAGTGGTCGGGACAAAACCTCCGTCGGTAAATCGAAAATTCTGGATAAAAGAGAGCACTTAAAAATGACCATCAGGAGACCGCAAAAATTTTAACACAAGTCAGTAATTTAAACATGTACAAAATAACTAAATGTGATGTTTTTAATTATATTACTATAATTATAAACAATAAATTCGTTCAATAAATGTCACACAAGTCAGAAAATGCAATGCAAACATTTATATGACATACGATACATACTTTACATTGGCTTAAATGGAAGTTTGCACTGCCGTAAGCATGACTGATGTCATTTAGCCGCTCTGTCCCGAAGTTGTTTCAGTAGCATAAGTTCTGTATAATCAGAGTCAGTCTGTTGCTCCAACTACATCAGTCCTTTAGCAAAGCATCAGAGTTGCTTATTTTAGAAGTTTGAATCACCTCTCTTCATAACTTTCACTGTTATCGTCATCGCTATTGGGTTTTCATACTTGGGCAATGATCTCATCAGTTGAAATCCTACATCACAATCTAACCACAAACTAATGTTATTGTCTTCGTCATTTCCACAGCCTGGAATTTGCTTCAAAAGTCCGTTTAATTCAGTCACAGTGACAGAGCCACTGTCATTTGATTGGTATACATTTTCGAGATAGGGTGCCAGCTTTCGTCAGGACTGTTTTAAGGTATGCTCTGGCACAGATTCCCAAGCTTCGTTAATCATGTAGGCACAGTCTTTCAGTGTTAATGTATTCCAAAATTGAACATGCAGCCTCCTCCTCTTTGTCATTTCAAAAAGCAATTTGCTTAGGAGCTGCTTTCAACATCTGGGTGAGCAGGAGCATTATCCATCAATAAAATCGCTTTGAGTTTTAGTTTCTTTAGGTTTTTCTTCACTTCTGGAATGAAACAATCATGAAACCATTCCAAAAATAAACTAGAATTCATCCAAGCACTTTCCTGATGCATGCAGTGAACAGGAAGAGCAGTCTTATTGATGTTCTTAAAACAATGTGGATTTTTACTCTTTCCCACCAAAGTCAGCTTTACACGATGTGAGCCAGAAGCATTGGCACACGATCCTTCATCTTTTTCTGACCTGGAGCAACAGCTTCATTTACTACAGCCAAGGTTTTCGTTGGAAGTGCTCTCCAATATAGCACAGTTTCATCACAGTTGTATATTTGGTCTGCAGTTAATTTTTCCTTCACAATAAAATCCTGCAATTCGGCAACAAAGCTGTTTCCTGCTTCAATACCAGATGACAGTTTTTCTCCTACAATGCTCAGCTGGTGAATTCCGTGGCTATTCTTGAACTTTTCTAGCCAACCACTGCTAGCTTGGAATTCCTTGCTTCCTCCAAGTTTAGAATTGAAATTCAGAGCTTTTTGTTGGATCATTATACCAGATGTTGGCACTTCTTTTCTAAATAAACCATCTGTAAAGAATGTAGTCCAGTTTTTCATCATTTGCGCATTTCAAAGTTAAGCACAATTTAGCTGATTTGCCACTGGACGCTGCATAAAACTTTTTGATTTTTTCAGAATCACGTCTCATATCTCCGACTGTTGATACTCCAACACCAAATTCTTTTGACAATTTGGTTCAAGTCTCACCTGCTTCAATTCTGCTCACAATTTGGAACTTCTGTTCCACTGTTAACAAAACACATTTTCATTTAGTGGGCTCCATGGCATAAATGGATGTTCTACATTTCAGTAAAGCCAACGCTTCCAAGTTGGACAGAAAGTAGCCCATAGGAAGGCAGATGGTCTTGGAGATGAATGGAATTTCTGACTGGAAGGGGGGATAAGATATTGGCATTCTGCACTGCTTGCAGTAGGAATAGCTGCCACCAAAGGTGACCTTGAAGTGATAGTTTATTTACCAAAAAAAAAACTTAAGGAAACCGACGATGGTTAAACGAAGTTCCAGTTAAAAGAGTTTCGGATAATCCAGGTTCTACTGTATATAATATAATTATTAAATAAAATATTTAATACTTTTAAATTTAAAATATTAACTCTTAGTAAGAGAACTCTCCTCCACTATCAATAAAAAATCAGAATTTGACAACTAATGCCTTCAAGAGTATTAAATATAAACATGATACATGTAATCAGTATAAACATTTATGAGTTGTTCATTCATTTTAAATCTATGAAGAGAATCTCTGAGAAGGGAAGCAGGTAATTCAGGCTCCATAGTCCAACTGCCCACCACCACCAAGCCTAATAGGAGATTGCATATTGATGCAATAGTTGGTAATCTGAGCTTATAGGCTCAGAGACACCCCCTAGGACAGTTGCCACCCTTAATGTCAAGCCTCGGAAAGTGACCCTTTTGCTTGATCCTAAGCCGGTGGTTGAAGCCCGATCTATTAGCCGATTGGTGCACTGGGGTATCACAGTACATCTGTTCACCACATCCCTAATGGAAACCTCCCCAATCCTTTAGCCTTTCCGTTTCCTGGTTTACAAGATCGCCACACACGACCAACACATGGATTTTTTTACTGTTCATGAGAAGGGAGAAGAAAACATAGCAACAACAGTTTCTCATGGAGAGCTCCCTCGCTTGCCATCAAGGAAAGGAAGAACAAAGCGGAAGGTACTAGAAAAGAGAACAGATCACTGGGTACTTTGAGATTGGGACACCAGTACTCACCTGAAGAAGGTGAGCCAAACATACTGAATTGCTAGACAAAGCAAAAAAAGAAACAATTTAATACATTTGGTTTAGCCATGGAAGTGAAATGCAGCTGTCCTAAAACAGGATGCTAGGTGCTAACATATTAAGGATAATTTTATAGATTAATAGTTAGCATATATACATAGAATGCAAACACCAAATTTTTATTTATAAACAAGCATCAGCTAGTATGTCATATGCTGGAGTAGTATTTTAATGGCATAAACTCTTTAAATATGAAAAACAAAATTTATGAGTTTCAAAAGATATCTTCTATGACTTACTTCATCATTTTGTAGCTAATCTTCAAAACTATTTGGGTATTCAAAACCTGGAATAAGATTTTTTTAAATATTAAACCTAATTTATGAAAAAAAATAATTTCAAGAAAATTATAGGTATCAAGATTCAGCAAATAAACACCCTTGCTTTTTGAAAAAGAACACCTATATCTACACAAATTAAACATTCTTTTTTTTATTTTTAATTTGCTATCAGCTTCACTTCTTAGAAGAATCTAAATTATAATTAAATCATCCCTACCTATCAAGATTTACTAATGTCACAAAAACACATATTAAAAGATTATTCTATCAAATATAAATTTACAAAAGCAAACAATTCAAAAATACTTTAAATAGCCTAAACACAAATGAACACTACAAACTGAAAGCAAATTTAAAAAACGATTATTAAAATTCGATCATAATACTTCAGCAAATTTTTCTTCTTACAATCAAATTACAACCTCTTCTTACAGAAGGATGTATTTTTTTAAAGAAAAGAAATTTCCTTTTTAAATTGAAATAATCCCAAGTAATGAAATGAAAAACTTATTAAAAATAATGTAATCATCAGAAAATACTCAAATCATAGCAACAATGTGACGAAAATATTTACTCAATAGTAAAATAGAGGGGAACAAAAAAATAAAATAAAACACACACAAAAAAAATCATTTCAGACATAGCGGAATGAATAGGAAAGAGCTTACAATGCCTTCATATAATACAGTTACACTGAAATCTTATTATAATCGTTTGATCTATTAATGTAAATGATCAAAACAGTAGAACTTACTTAAGCTTAAAGCGTTCGAACATCAGAAACAAGCGATTATAAAACTGAAGAATAATTTGATTATCTCAGACAGTTATGAAAAATCTAAAACTAAACATGTTTTTCTCAAAAACAATCTTTTTACTGCATATTTTAATTAAAGCAAAACACATTTATTTCCACAACAATTTAGGTACTGTATTACGAGCGGCAACATAAGACCAGCAGTGAAGTAAAATATAATGGTAAAAAATAAATTTGTTTTGAAATACTGTTAAATTCTGTGAAGTTTAAGTACTTTTTTTTCTAATGATACCTATCAAAATAAATATACAATAATAATAAATAAAATAATTTTGATTCATTATTTTCAACTGAATTTCAAAGATATTTTATTAGAAAAGTTTTCAATACGATTTATTTTTCATTTGTTGAATCTTTTCAGTCAAGGATCACTCTGACTAAATATAATCACAAAATCATTAACTGTGACTGAGGAACGCGGTAAATACGAATCCCGAATGCGGGAATGTATTGCTCATTGCTGAATTTTTAAATTTTTTTTCCCAATCTGTGGACCTTGTGTATGCTACGCAAAACTCCCTCCATTTTTTTAAACTTATATAAAAAAATTTGAAACAGGTGAAAGAACTTTAACATGAACACAAGAATTTTCACATGTTTGACATTCCTTTCTGTTTTTAAAATTGACTTAATTTTTATACTTAATTCAAGCTAGTTCTTTAAGATGTTTGTTCATTTTTGTGCTCATGAATTCACAATGAATTTTTTTTTTTTTTTACTGTATGATGAGAGAATTATGCACATTCGTAATCTTTTTATCTGTACTACTCATTATTTATGAGTTGCATGTGACTTTTAAGAAAAGAACATACGTTTATGTATTCACCCAATTGAATAAATTATTTCTTTTTAAACTTTCGTTTTTCAAATGTTTAGTGTAGCTGAGTTCTGAACATTTTGTAGAACCCTTTATTTTTCCATTTGTGCAGAACCTTTGAGAAGAAACAGAAAAGAAGCCAAAAAATGTTTGATATTTTTCTTTCGGAAGATATACGTAAACTTATGAAGAACAAGTCAATTGTTTTCTTAGGCGATTCAAGTAAGATTTTAAAGCATTTTTTCTTTCCACTTTAAATATTGATAAGATCTCATGTTCCATCTATAAATTAATGTTGGGGTTTTTTTTGGTTCAAGAATAACATGATGCTTACTAAAAATTAAACTGTGTATGGTTACTAAAATTGCTTTTAAAAACATTATACTGAACTTGAATAATTTGGAAAATTCTTCAGATTTTGCTTATTTTTGTTTGTAATTTGTGTTATATGAAACTCTGTTTGCCTTTCAACTATTTAACTGCAAAAGCTTAACCAGATTTGCTTCATTTGGGCTTATTTTATCTTATCATTAGTCTCATAATTATGTTAAAGGAAATCAAAGCAACCCAGTTGATTTTTAAGTTAAACAAGTTGGGAGAGGGTGGGTAAAATATCTAATATTATCCTTATATAGGTGTTATAGTTTCCTACATCTAAAAATAAATCACAATGACAAGGGGAAAAAAACCCAACAATAACAAAGATTGGAGAGTAATTATATATTAAGCTGAATTATTAAGTCTGATTTATAACTTTTTTTTAGTTAAATAAAAAAAGATGACTTGATTTTTATTTATTGTATTATTTGCTATTATATATTGTCTTTGTTTAGAGATTCTATTTTTGTATATTTTCTAAAATAAAATTTGAGCAGATAATCTAAGCTTTTAAACAGAGCAACTCGTGTAAATAATTAGAACTTATACCAGCTATTATCACTAATATGGGTATGCACTCAAATTGAATACAATCATTTTTTTTATCAAGATGTCTTTAAGTAAACCTTCTTAATTCCTTTG
Source organism: Araneus ventricosus (assembly GCA_013235015.1). Taxonomy (NCBI): domain Eukaryota; kingdom Metazoa; phylum Arthropoda; class Arachnida; order Araneae; family Araneidae; genus Araneus; species Araneus ventricosus. The sequence goes on from BGPR01000276.1 coordinate 519,633, forward strand.
AGTAAAACTTTTTATCATTGTTTAAACTATGCTACTAGCTTTAAAGTAAATGCTTCTTGATTTCTCTATTAGTTCAAAGTTATTGTGAAACTAAAATATCTGCACTCTAAAATAAATGTCAAAAAATAATAATAAATGACTTCATGATTGTCTATTTTCTTAAGATGTTAATTTTGGAAATCTGTTGTGAAACTTTTAATTTTTCAGAATTCAGTAAAAGTGGATGAAAGATGCTTGATTTTATATCACTTCATTTGTAAAACTAAATATGAATATATAGGTAACATTCAAAGTAGATCATATTTAATTTGACTTTTGCAAAATAAATATTTTTGAGTATTATCTGCTTTAATATATGTTGAAAGTAGGGATGTAATGACTATTTGGTCCTTTTGCTAAATATTAAGCAGATATTCGGCTGAATATATTCAGGATAATAATTTTTTAAAAGGGCTTTTAAATACATGTTTAACAAAGAATATTCCTGAATTAAATATCACTTGCATATAGGTAAATTTAATAAACTTGCATATAATTTATCATTGCAAAACTTGAAATTATGATGCAAGAACAATAATTTTTCAGGAGGAAGTCTTTTCCATTTGGTTTCATACATATATAATGCAGTAAATTCTCGATTATCCAGCATTCAAGTATCCGGAAAAATTAGAAAATGAGTTTTTCTAAAAATTTTACATCCGCACGCCTGCACTGTTCCATTCACATGGACAATTTATTTCTGGAATGCAATGTCCGCTACGCATGGAGGAGCGTAGAAGAGGGGATAAAAGCAATATACAGTACTGTGATGTACGCAGATTTGTTTTATGGGGGCGGGGGTTCAAAAGCAAAAGAGAGAACCAAAAAATGGAAGGTCCTCACCTTTCGGCGAAAAACGAAATCGACAACCAAAAATAATAAAAAGGTAAAGGAACAAAATCGGTTAAAAAAAAAAGCTAATGGGGGTTACTCCAGATTGATAAGCCTCTTTCTTTTCCTTTATTTATTTACTCTTTGAATACCGGCAGATGTCAATTCCGATTACGTAATATCATATGCGGGAAAAATTGGAGGTGTGTGTATTGTGCAATAACTCTTGCGATTTTTTTAAAGATAATTAATTAGTTTTGATATTTAATCTGGGATTTGTTTATGATCACTTAAAAGAGTTTCATTATGCTTGCCGAGTAGAATATTTTTCAGTTTCATCGGCTATTTTATATGTTTATATTTTTGCAATCTATATATTTTCAGTAAAAATTTGGCTACAGATCATACTTTTTTTTTTTCATCATGAATGTTAAATTAAAATCTTCATAATATGTTTTATAAATATAGTGTTATGAAAGATACAGAAGTATTCTTAAAAATTATATTTAATTCACGTTTCAAAATGATAAAAACAAATTATTTTGCTGAAAAAATCTTTAAAAAGAAGGCTACAATCTACATCGCCCCCATTTTTCCTGTCACACTCAACTATCCGGACTTTTCGGATATCCGGAAATTGGCGTTTCCCGAGGATGCCGGTTAGTTAAGCTTTTACTGTAGCAACTAGGGATATAAGGAATATTCAGTATTAGACCTATTTGGCCATATCCTGAATATTTGGTCTGGCTGAATGCTACACAGATATTCAGCAGAATAAATTCAGGATGAAACATTTTTAAAAAATGTTGTTTTAAATACAGTTAATAAAGAATATTGCAGAATTACATTCCGGTACATTTATTATAAAAAATTTAATATTTATCCAATTTTAAGCTGCATAGTACATAAGGTGTATTTAATAATGTTGCATATCATTTATAGAAGTCTGTTTCATATATATTGCCAGCAACAGAAAACAGTCACTATATAATGCTTGCAGGTGCTGAAAGACATTTTCTTGCTAAATTTGAAAACCTTGGAAATTTTTCTGCCTTTTTTTTTTTTTCTTTTTTCCCCACCAATTAAAGTGGACACTCCATCTTGCCTATTAGAAGTTATTTACCTAAATAGAAATTTACTTCTAGAAATTTTAATTTATCCATTCAATTTTCTTCTGTGATTGTCATGTTCTGCAATGATGGCTGTTTTATTTCTTTGAAGAAATCCCAAAATGATGAGGGTTTCTCATTTCTTATTATTGGAATTAAGGTATTTAAAATATTACAAATAATAAATCAATCTTATTTGATTAAAATTTTTTGCTTAAAAATTTGGTATTTGGCCAAATCGCTATTCATTACATCCTTAATTGAAAGGTTGAAGTTTATTTCAAGATAAAAACGTAAATGTCGAGTTCATCAAAGTTTCAAAATGACAAATTGATTGTATCTCGTGTTTTTTTTATTATTTATTTATTTAAAGAAAGATATTTCAGTTATCTTTTTCTAAGAGATTAAGACTATTTGTTTGATATACGAGTTTTTATATTATCTTTAGTTTTATCCTGAATTTGTTATAAAGCAAGAATTTAAAACATTTCTTCCTTGCTACTCTTTTAGAGTAGAAAATTTTTTCTTGGGTCCATTTTTACAGCAAAAATTTGGTCACTGAATCTTTGTTGCTGTATTAGACATCTTGGGAAATCACACAACCTTTCACCACAAAGAATCTAGAAGAAAAGAGAGCAGGTTTACAAATTCAATAGTATTTTTTTGAGAGTCAGGGTGACAGATTTGTGATTTTCTAAAACATGTGACTGTATTATTGAAAACTCTGATTCCAAGAAACCAGATAAATTTATGATGACAGAAAGAATCGGTACACTAATTTATGACTGGTTCAAAAATATAAACTCTATTATTGAAAAATTATCATGTGTATACCTCTGATTCAGATAAAGAGATGAATTTATATTTATTTATAGAAAGGGCCAGAACATTAATTTAAGATCAGATGATGGTTATATATATAGTATAAATCAGAACTAAAAGGAGATAATGAAAAATATTGAAGAGTAATCGCTGTTCATGCGCATGTTTGGGGATGAAATCAATGTGAACTGCATACAGAGTTTGTCATTTTCTTACAAACAGCAAGGGCATTGAAGCCATAGACACTGAATCCCATCCCAAATGCAAGAACATACCAAGAGTCAGATATTGGAGTTTCAATAAGAATGTGTAAAAAGCAAAAGGAAGATATGACAAAAAGTTAGATCTGAACAAAAATTAAAAGTGCTCCTGGAATTACAGTTTTTTGTGCATTCGTTGTTGCATGTGTCTTTTTTCTAATCCTTCTGATCTGAATCGGATCAGATCCATGAGATTGTTCGCCTCCAACACGAAATACGGTGGCTTAAGCAAGTCATCATACACCAAGACAACACAGTCAAGTAGATGTGTTGCATGTGTTATATATTCTACCAACATCTCCGTTTTTTTGGTATGTAGAACTTATTTCTAATCTTTTATTTTCTGTTCAGTTCTAGCTTTTTGTCATATATTCCTTTTGTTTTTTATGCATTCTTATAGAAACTCCAATATCTGATTCTTGGTATGTTTTGTAATTTGGGATGGGATTCGGTGTCTATGGCTTTAACACCCTCACTGTTTGTAAGAAAATGTCAAACTCTGTATGCAATTCACATTGATTTCAACACCTGAAGAAATGTCAATGTGCTTAAACTTCGATTATTCTTTATTATCTTTCATTGTCTCCATTTATTCCAATTTACACTATATTTAGTGCAGCTCTCCTGGAATTGGGGCTTTTTGCACATTTGTTGCATATGTGTTATATATTCTTCACAATTTTTTTTTTTTTAATCTCGTTTTGTCTTTGCATTTTTCATCTTTACTTGGATATACTTTCGGTTTGATTTTTCTTCACGTCTATTTGCTTATGCTATGAAGGTTTTTGATATTTTATGAATGTTTTGCAATGCCTGTTTCTTTTGTATATATATATCGCTGTTGTATATAAGCCGAGCTAACTACTTGAATTGTTGATAACTCCATATCCTAAATTGTCTTTTTCAATTATATTTATTTTCTTAAATGTAATAGAGTTCATATGATAAGTTCACCTTTTCAATAGGTTCTTTTGGCATTTATTTTGTAATTTTAATTATTAGATTAAAAATAGATATAGTTTAGTAAAAAAAAAAAATTGAAACATTTTTTTGCAGGGGATTATTGATGTGTTTGTATTTTCCTTGTGAACGTAATGTTACGACATTTTTATCTAAAATTAGTTATTATTAATACATATATATACTTCAATTTTGAAGTGTTTTAGTAACAAGTTTCATTAAAATTTTCTTAATGACTTTTGATTATAAATGTTGTAGAGAAAAAATCATTGTGATCCCAATATCAATTTCCCTGAACCTGCATAAGGCCACAAATAATCATATTGTAAGGGAATGCAGTTAAGTAGAATCCAAATTTAATGCTTCAAATAAACTATTTTGCATTTGACTATTGAACCTGATCATTTTTCAAGAATAAAACAAGTTTTAGTAAGATTTGAAATGGTTATTTTGAAATATGACTTTAATAGGTTAAAATATAGCTGTTGGTCTAAAACTAAAGTAAAATGTTGAATCCCATTCATTGTAGATGTGAGAGCTTTGTACAAAGATTTCCTGTGCCTGCTGCGGAGCTCGCAGTTCATACCGAATCGCACCCTTAGAACTAAAGTAAGCAGAATATATATTAAAAATTCTTAATTTTTCTCTCTTCACTACTGTATGCTATAACTAATCATTATAATAGTATGGCCCTTCATTTTAGTTGGCTTGTTTAGTTCATTCCTATATTTTTTTATTTATCTAATGAAACAGTAAATAATAAGTCAACTACATTGCTAACTGGTAGTTGACATTTGAAAGTTACATACTGAAGGCTTATAAAAAGGGTTTTTTCTTTGATTTTTCTAATAGAACTGTAAATTGAAAATTTGTATTACCAGGCATTTAAAATTTCTTTCCTAATTTTTAAGGTGACCAATCGTCCTCCTTTTATAAGTTCTGTCCTCCCTCGAAAAGTGATAAATTCTGCTATAATTTTTTTTATTATGCATTTATCATATTATAGCGTATTCTTTATTATTTATTGCAATGAATAAAATCTTTCTTTAGTTTACAGTATTTTTTTAAAATTTATTTATTTCATTTTCATTAGAAAAAAGTTGGTCACCTTAAATTTTTGAAATCTGCAGTTATTTGTTGCCATATTTTTAGTTTAGTAGCCTGATTTAAATAATTGGGTTTTAATTAATTTGGTATTCATATAAAGTTACTAATCTGTGTATTTACTTTTAGTGCAGTTAGCTCATTTGTCTTTATTTACATTTTATAAAAGCGTTTCTTAAATCAAAGCAGTAATAAATATTTACAGCTTTAGACATGAGATAATTTTGTCCATCTAAAAACTTAAAATAGATGTATTGTTTTCATTTACTATTAATTTATTTGCCTTTTGATCCATTCAAACATTTTTCAAATGGGATATGATAAATAAAAAATGGTATTTATGTATAATCAATCTTATTTAAATCTGAAGAATAAATACTAGCAATATTTTAGTGTTCATTTAATATTTGATTCAATATAGAAGATGGTAACTTTAATTAAATCTTAATATTAATATTTAAAATTATGTTTTTGAAAATATATTGTCCAGTATCAAAATTTTCTTTAAAAAATGAAATTTTATTTCGCCCAATGTATTTTCAGTAAAGGTTTTAACTTTCCTTCCCTTATTTAAATATGTTTACATTAAAACACAGTTTATACGTCTTTCAAAGGACTGATTTAAAACAATGCATAAATGAAAAAACGTTTGATCAAAATTTTAATAAACTTTTGATTATTACAAACTTAATGCTACTAATATAAATTCATTTAAAAGTAATTGTTTTATTTTTTTAAAAATAGTACTAGCATTTTACTCCATAATATGGAAATAATAATTAAATTTTAAAATTAAACATTCATTCTAAAAGTGAGAAAGGTACTTGCTTGTTAAAGCTGCCACCAAGATGTAATCGTCAAACAACCGAGATATATTGCCAAGATGGTGGTAAAATCTTGCCAAAAACTTTTGCAGTCCTGTAGTCGTGTCACTTTTTTGCTCATGTATTTACATGTTGCTTTTGTTTTTAAATTCAGTTTGGTTTTAGAAAAATATTACTATTTTTTTTTTTTTCTGACTTAAAAAAAATTTTTTTTCAAAATCTTTTTTTCTTTAATTTAAAAAAATATCCTACAGCTTTACTAGCCATGGCAGCTGGAACATATTAGCTTCGCTAGAACACTGAACTTATGGGGTTTTTTGTGAATAAAACTAAGTGGGAACCAGGCAGAAGTTTTTACCTTAATAGAACATCCTACGACTTCGTTAGCCATGGGAGACGGATCATAGTAGATTCGCCAGAACACTGAACTTACGATCTTGGTGAAATCTGAAGGTTGCAAAATAAGCTCGGTGGCTGCTTTAGCAAACAATTACCTTGAGAAAAATCGTACTTTTATTGCATGTCTTGAGTACAAAATATTTCTTATTTTATGCGATTTATACGCATGCAGGTAGGCCTTTATATAGAAATACCAGGAAGGAAAAGGATCTTATTCTCCCTCTTTTATTTTGTTTTTGTTTGTTTTTTCTTTAGAAAAAGTTTTCTCCTCCATAAGAATGGAGAGATAATGACTGGGGCAGAAGATTTGCAAATTTTAGAAAGTGGAAAAACGATGTATAACCAAAGCTTTGTGTTGTATAAACAAAGTACGTTATCATCACAATGGTTACAAATGAATCGGGACTGTGATGAAATAATGTATAAATGAGAATGAGAAGCATATAAATGATGATTTATTGTATTGGTTTTTTTAATCAACTATGAAATCTGTTTGGCATGCTGATAGTGCCAAAAACAATAATATAATTTCAAGAGAAAGTCATCCACAACAATGAACTAGGATGTTGAGTGCAGTGGCATATTTGGCAGATGATAAAAGGAAGATTTAAATCTACCATTAAAAGATCTCGTCTTAAAATTACTATTTTTACTATTAATAACTATATATAATAAATATTATTTTTTATAATATTTTTTTGTTGATATGAAAACTTAGTTTAACCACTTAATTCTGTATTATCTAATTGGACAAAGCCTTCTGTTTTAGGAATGTGTTATCATAGTGATTAGTTTAAGAGTCCAAAGAATACATCAGATGTTGGATTCCTTATAATTTATTTATCAATTATGTCTATGAGTGAATTAATTTCAGTTTATTAGTTTAAAATACAACAATTCGATACATGTATGGCACATGGGCAAATTAGTTAAATAGTCGACTGTTACAAAAGTCTTTAATAAATTATTAATGTAACGAAATTGTCTTGTGGGTTACGTGAATGCAATCCAATAAGCTGGATTAAAAAAATAAAGCTCTTTATTTTACAAATATTCCAAGCAAAGAAACGTAGCACAAGTATTAACACAGCACTATTAAAAACTCGCAACAGAGACTACCAATAAATCGCAACACAGCGCTCAAAGTTTTCTTGTAAACTCACCAGCTTGCTTGTTGATCAAGATCCAACTCACTCTTCTTGGCTTGAGAGCTTGCCTTTATACTTTTCAACAGGAGGTGACTTCATTACGTAGGAAGTGGCGTAATCTCTAGAAAGTTCATAAAACCAGTAGAAATAGCTTGAAAATTCGAGGTCCTTCTAGAAAATTCTCTTTGCCGCCAAGATTAGCATCTCAGCAAAACGATTTTATATCTTTGTAACAGTATTATTGAAATTAAAAGCTAGTTGTGGAGAATATTATATACATTTTAGAACTTTATATAATCCATGGTTGTTTTTTTTTTTAAGTTGCTGTAATACTCTGATATTTATAAATAAGTTGAAATTTTCTAGTTATAAAAGTTGAAATGTGCTCATGAATTTTTTTTTTTTTTTTTTTATGTCTAGTCTCAAAGATAGAAATTTTGATTGAATGAGATTTAATGCTTTATTTGTCAAGTTATTATTGCAAGTATGAGTTTCCATTTTTAAAAAATTGTATTTTAATTTCGTAAGAAATATTCTCTTCAGTTCATAGAGAATAAAACTGCTAACGTCTGTACATTTTAGGGCACATAATCCTTTCTACAGCTTTTGATTGAATTTAAACCTTATTTTGTTTGCATGAATTTTATTTGTAGTAACTAGTGCTTGCCTTTTGAATTGATATATTTTCTACCAAAATTTTACCATTGAGAATCAGTTGGTTTTTTGTAGAAGCTTCAGTAAGAAAGGAAGTATGGCAAACAATTTAATACTACATAGCAAACTAAAAAGCATTTAACGTATTTTTGAGAACGTATCATAAAAATTGTCATATTCAGTAGACTCCCTTATAAGGCAGATGTGGCATGCATCATATAAATTCATGTTGAAGGAAATCGCTCATTACAGGATATTTATATGGAAATCAACTGTAAATAAATTTTATGCACTGTGAGATTTCCTATAACACAAAATTATCTAATGAACCACATCTTGATTGTATTGTATGATGGTCTACTTTATAGTTATATTTGCTGATGAAGAGAAATAGAATTTGGAAAATTCTGATTTATTGAAGCTATTGCTGATTAACTTGATTAAAGAACCTGTTTACTTAGCTACAAAGCACTGTCACTTTTGGGTGTTTTGTGCATTATCTTACTAAGACCAGTGTTAATGATAATTTCCTAGTCACATCAAAACATCCCTGTGCTGCTAGAAAACATTACATGATTATTTAATATTCTTTGTTGAAACTTTTGATAGCGTATAGTTATAATTTTATCAGTAAAATGTATCATTTCTCAAGGCAAATGAAGGATTTTTTTTCAAATTACTAAATATTAAAGGTATCAATTTTATGGTTAGCAAAGCTGATCCAAATGGGCCTAGTTGGTTGGTTTGAATAAGAATGCATAACCTATCACAAAAGTTCATGAAAGTAACAAAAGTTTTGTAAATACGCATGCGAGATTATAATTTTTAGGTAAGGAGAGTCAGAATTCTGAATTATACTTTATCCTCCTGTCTCTTCCATCAGGAATTGTCTATATTTCAATTATTGTTTGTTAACAAATTACTTATGATCCAGCCATGACCATTATTAATAAAGCATGAAAAATATGTTATTGCATTAACAAAAGAGACCGAATTGACCATCATAATTTGTGGGGAAAATGTAAATACTTTATTGCATCTAATTTGCTGAAACAATACATTTTCAAAGTAAGATTTGGGATGGTTTTTACCAGCTTATTTTCAGTGTAATCAAATCATACCAGGAAGAAACCAGAGACTGAATGTGACTTAATTTAAACATTTAGTAGCAGTGGCTGCTAAAAATTATATCTCGTAAATTATATACTAATTCATAATAGAACGAACATCATATTATTTGTAGTTCTGTAGTGTTTAAAAAAGAATTCTAAATTATACATAGTTTTTTTTTTTCTACCAATATTTTTTAAAAGCAGCTAAACTCTCTGACTGGAGTGTATTTCCTTAAAAGTTATATTAATTAGTATGTGAAGCGAGATCTGTTTATTATTCAAAATAAATATAAATTTAAATTATCTTTTTTTATATAAAATAGTAGCATTATTTTATTTTTTATCTTAGGTGGGGGAAAGACATAGTGGGCAAAATACATAAACTTTTCCCCTATTTTTTTATATTGATCAGTAATTCTAATGAGCACTTGAAAAATTATCAATAAATTGTTACTAAAAGACATATCACTTTCTTTTTCAAACTTTCTGCAACAAGGTGAAAATACATATTTGGTAAGATAAAGTCTGAAAATGCCCAACAGACTGGGCATTTTCAGTTTATGAAGGGCATCTGCTTGTTGCTTCATCTTAGGTTAAATATGTTATTACTAGTCTTAGTTCTATGTTTATAAAAATGCTAAAAAATTTACAAAACAGAATATTATTGGTATTTCAATAAAAGTTTATACAAATATCACTTTCTTGTGCTATCTAAGCATAGGGATAAAAATCTATAAAACGATTATTTTAAAAAAGAATTTTTCAGTTTTGAAAATAAAATTATATAAAAAAAATATATGTGCTTTTTTTTCAAATATTTTGCTTCATATGACTGCTTTGATGATTTTAGATTTGTGTCAAATCTTTTATTATTTTTTGTTGTTTTTATTTTAAAAATTATAAAATGGATTCTTGAAATTTAAGGTATTTTTTATACATTTTGATGTTCTTTCTTTAAGATGGAGAATACTGTCTTTGGTGACAAGTTAGTGTACCATGGAGAAAAAACAAATGCCCGCTGTTACAGAGAAGAACGGGAAGCATCAATTGAGAGTACTCATGTGTCCTTTTTCTTCTTAACTAAAGTCTATAATGACTATGTAAAAGAAGTTTTGAAAAAAATCACTGTAAAATCAAATCCTGATGTAATAGTTGTAAATAGCTGCCTTTGGGATATGACTAGGTAAATAATATGTTTTAATCCTTTGAGGACATCTTATATCCCACCTTCTTGGAGATTTGGAGGTTGGCTTGTTCTTATTATTTTACTGCAAATGTTATTTTAATGATTATTAGGATGTTTTTACAATATCCAAAAAAAAATATATCATTATAAGTTTGAGATTTTCTTTAAAAAAATGAAATAATGCCCAGAGTAAAAATCTAATATGATTTCAAAAGTTTCAGTATATTGATGATACACATACATATGCATGTATGCATATTTCCAGACAATGTTAACAAAAAAAAAGTATAATTTAAAAAATTTCTTTGTTCCCATTTCATCATTTCACAAAATTTCTTAACCTTTTTTTAATTCTGGGAATTATTGTGTATATATTTTTCTTTACCAGCAATTGGAAATTCAGTATGATCAACAACCATTTTGAATCAAGCATTGCCTTTTCACATAAAAGTATTAGATTAGAACATAAATTATACATGATAAAAGTTCTTGGAGATGACGAATTGCTAATAGGAAGTTAATAGTTCGTGGAATATACAGAATTTCGACAAAGTATCTAGCAGCTCGATAAATCATCCCTAAAATCTTTACCAATAGGGTTTGGAGGGGGATTTTCTGATCTAAAAACTTCACGTGTATTTTTGTGTAGCAAGAATAAATAATATTTTGCAATCTGTGCACATCCTCTAGATCAGCGGTTCCCAACCTTTTTGGTTATGCGACCCACATGTTGTGTTAAAAAATATGTTGAAGCCCAACTAATTAAATATTCAAATAAAAAGAATACCAACACATAAATAATACATTTAAATATTATGTACGTATATATGCCAGCAATTAGTTGAATTTACTGTAAAAGTGTTAAAAATGTATTGTTTATAAATGAAAAAAACTTTGTTTTTAAATAGCTGTTATAATGTAAGAAAAATAAAGCGGTCAAGATTCAAAATGAAAAAAAAAACCACTCAATGGGGGTTTTTTACATTGTTTGTCGCCATTGGAAGATTCAATATCTGGATTAAAACTTGACAGCTTTAGCCTCAATCACTTTCTACATTCAGTTTGTTCCAAAAACACTAAAGTTGTTTAAGCACATTCATGCAGATATGTGGTCAAGAACCCCATCAAATGTCTCAGACCAAATTTGGCTATTGCTGGATACTCTTGTCGATCATTTATCCAGAACGGTACCAATGATATTGTTCTAAAAAACGATTTTATAGTTGTTGCATGATAGTTCAATTAACAAGTGTTCTTCATTTGATGGTACTTTCACTTTCTTTACCTCTGACTTTGATTCGTGACTAGTGTTTCACGGCCCACCATTAAGCTATCCATGGCCCACAGGCTGGGAACCGCTGCTCTAGATTATTAATGTTCAAGAACGCTTTACTTTCTTTTCTAATATTACCTATATAATGAACCTGTAAATGATAAATTTGATTAAAAATAAAATTTGAGAATTGTAATAAGCCCATATTCAACAATTCTGGATTTGAAAAGTTTTTTTTTAAAAATCAGAATTCTGGCTGTATCTGGACAGTATTGACCCTGAAAAGGAGCAGCTCACTCCTGCCACAAATTTTAAAATCAATGACTATAAATAAGGCAGGCAGCATTTTCTTTGAGAAACTAATGTTACTTAATAGAACATTTGTTTTAATTCTAATGTCATGTATTGTTTTATAACATAAAAATTGTCCTATTTTTCTTATCCTGGGTTCTAAACCTCATTTAGTGTATGCAATATGATAACTATGTATGTTTCATAAATTAATGGATAAAATACCACTTTCCATAAATGATCGACACTATATTAATAGTTAGAGATTTAATTAAAAAATTTTCACAAAGCCTTCTACACACTTTATATTGTGGATTTTTACTTATATTATAGAAAACTTATATAGTGCCACTCATAATTTTTGTCTTCCAAGATACTGCCTCACATTTTTATATTTTGGACTGGTGCATTTTTTCAGGTGGGGTTGTGATGGAGTGAAACATTTCAAAGAAGACCTAAAATTCTTGATGAAAGAATTCAAAGTGCTCTTTCCTGATTGCTTGATCATTTGGGTCACAACACCTCCCATTGCTTGTGAACTAAAAGGTGGCTTTTTAGTCAAAGAACTCCAATTTTTGAAGTACTCGCTTCGCTTTCATGTTGTTGAAGCAAATCATTATGCCAGAAAAGTGAGCTAATATTGGATTTATTTTTGATTCTGTTGAATTGGTTGTATTTTCTTAAATGTATTTTCATTTGCAGCAGTGTTTTTGCTAGTGTATGGGAGGATTAAATATCTTTAATTATAATATGGTAGATTTTTTTTAAAGTATTTGTAAATTGTAGTTAGCGACAATCATCTGTATTAAGCATGCTTTATGATTCAAAGTGTGTTATAAAATACTTTGATTTCTGTTCGCATTTTGTAAGTTACTGATTTTTCTTCTCTAAAAAAATCTTTAAAACCACAAATCTTGAAATTCCTCATATGCTGGTATTTTTAAATTGAAATAGAACCATCTTTGTCTTATGGGGCCATTTTATTTTTGAAAAATACTTCAGGTTTTGAAAAGTTAATGTCAAACACAGGTTATGAATGTTTCTGTGTTTTGTATTTATTCTTTTTTTTTATGGAAATGGTGACAATATTATAATTATTTACAGGTGGTTGTAGACAACGGATTTGATGTGCTTGACACTCATTACCATCTGCACATGCAGATCCAGCGCCGAGGTAATGATGGTATTCACTGGTTGCCAGAAGCTGTGCGTTATATAACAAATTTACTCCTCAGACATATTAGCCTTGCGTGGGATGTTGCCTTACCACACAGGTAAGAATTATACACTATTAACCTCTCCCTTGCAGACTGTACAAGTTCTGTACCAGTAACTGATCAGGAATCCCCCCCCCCTTCCCCACATGCAATTTATCTATTGGGTACTCTAATATTCCTGTATAACACTTTAATTCCCTATTCTTATTGCATAAACCCATGTTTGATAACTAAATTCATTGTTAGTGATGAGAGATAAAAAAGACAGAGAGAGAGTAACTCCATGGGTGGTTGACAGGAATTACAGGTTTTTATCTTCCATTTTTTAACCCTTTGACTATGGGTACTTTCTTATATATGTGGTTTATAAACCACACCCGCAGTTAAGAGAAGAAAAGTTTTATTCTATTTCTTCTCTGCAACCCCCACTTTGGAGATATTTTACACATTTTTTTTCAACCTGCAATTTTAAAATTAGGAGTGGAAGTTTTGTTTGATATTTATGATTATATCTCTTTATATTTTTGAAATTATACTGCTAAATGATTATTGTCATTGATTTTCAGAGAATCGGTTTATAGTTTTTATCGTTAGGTTTTTTTTTTAAAAAAAACTATTTTTTAATGTTCATTGCATATTTTTATAATATATTAAACTAGTTGTACGCACACGGTATTGCCCGTGTAATCAGGACTTCAACAAAATGGGGGGGGGGACCCACAATGACACGAAAAAGTTTTAAAAACAAAAGATACACATTATTGATTTTCCCCCTTATTTTTCTTTGCTATAATGACATTTCAACTGTAGAAAAACAGTTCAGAGTACGTTAATCTGAAACAATATTAAAAAACTGCAACATGAAAATCATTATTATACAGAAAGAAAAATATGCAAATAAATTATCCATGCAAAGTCGATGTCTATAAATTTTGACACGATTAATGAAAATGCACCTTATTTGTGTACACAGGGTAATTAATAAATAGGATCAAATGAAAAAATACAGTGAAAATATATTTTTAAAAATCCCAACAAAAAAAATTCTCAATATGGCATTAAATGAACTCTTGAGGTTATGCAAGAGTGGGAAGGCTGGGGCATTTTTGCATTCTTCAATAAGTATTCAAAGTTCTCATCAAAACTTCTGCAAAGTGCTGGGATATGAACAATAACCTGTCTGCCAAAGTAGACTTGGAAACTAAGTTCAGATGTATGGCAGGCCAGTTTGTTGATGAAAAACAAGTGAACTTCACTCTGTACTTTTTATAAGCTTGCTGCTTTACATAGGTAAATGTTTCTGTATGTAAAATTTTTCTTCACCTGCATCTTTCTCAAATACATTTGCAAATTTTATAATATTTTGTGCATTCAAAATAGTATCTGGATTCTTAATGTTGGACATGAGTATAAATGATAGATTTCAACAGATTTTGGTTTCAATTACCAATAATCAATATTCATTGTAATGGTAGTCTGTATTTAAAAATTTTAAATGATGGTTGTTTAGTTTCATTAAGCTGATTTTGTTTATGTAAATGTAATAAATTAGAATTTTCCACGTTTCAGAATTAATTCTTTTTTCTCTCTACTTAAAATCTAAGATAAAAACATTTTTATTTTAACTGCTGAATCATGCTAGCTTTTGGGTTTTTCCAGGCCTCTCAAAATCTAATCATCGTCATTTTAACTATCGGGCATTGATCGGCTGTATCCGTTCACATTGCGAGCCCCTTTCAGCGAAGTCTTTTTGAATTTCGATGCTTAGGCAAAACTCTGTCTTAATGCTTAACTGGTGATATGCATGATACCTCTTCTTTGGATTTGATCACATAAGAAAACTATTTAAAAACTTTAAAGTAAGCGATTATCTTTTTCAAATGGCATATCTTGTTTGCCCAATAAACCAAGTTACTGTATTTCTACAGCTGCATTTTCTTCAAAATATGCTGGCGCCAAACATCACTCCAAACTTTATATTATATTCATATTCATCAGGAATATAGCTTTTAGAGCTTCCTGCATACTGTAAGCTAAGTTGTTGTTAATAGGCAGTATTATAGGTTTTGTTTAGGAAAATAAATAGCCCTAGAACTTGGACTGCACTTACTCTTTTTACCCTCTTTTTATGAGAATGCTGCAACTCAACTCATCCACATTTCTGACTTTCTTGTTTCCCTGATAATTTCTTGTAGAGTTATGACGGGGGAAAAGGCAGGTATGCAAGAAAACAAGGTAGTTATGCAAGAAAATTTTTTTTAAACTCTGAATTGAATGGATATTTGGTAATTTAATAAATATTAAATTTTTATGTTAATGGTTATCTTAACTTTATTACAGCGAATATAATTTCCATGAATTAAATTTTATTTTTAAACAGAATTGTAACTTCTGAAGTCATAAAAATTTCTTTTATTATTTAAATAGTGATCTTCAATACAAATTTATTTTATTTATAATTAAAAATTAGTTATTTAAAGGAAGAAGATTCCCATACTTTATTACGAAAATGAAAAATGCACATCAAAA
This sequence comes from Araneus ventricosus, assembly GCA_013235015.1. NCBI lineage: Eukaryota > Metazoa > Arthropoda > Arachnida > Araneae > Araneidae > Araneus > Araneus ventricosus. Next base: position 535,391 of record BGPR01000276.1, read on the forward strand.
TTTTGTTCCAGTGCAGATAATTAAAGGGGAAACAGTTCATTATTTTTGTTATACATTTTTTTTAATCACCAAATATCTCTAATATATATAAAAGGCAATGTTTGTGTGCGTGCATGTGTGTGTGTTTGTCTGCGATGTCCAGACGAATCTATCGCACTTACAGCCATGAAATTTGGTACACAGGTAGTCGCAATGGTGGCTGAATGCACCTCGAAGCCGAAATTTTAAATTTTAATCTAGAAATTTTTTTATTTAATGTTTTGTGTTGTTTTGGTTGATTTTTCGCACTAATTTCTCAATAGATTGGTTTCGAATAATTGTACGACAAAAATAGATACACCATCGGAAAGAGCACACGATTTCCGTTTTAATGAAGTTAGTTTTGAATTTCTAACATAATTTACTGAATTTTGAGAATTTTTTTAAAAATAGTCAGTTTTGCTATCTAAATGTTAGTTTTGTTTTTAAATTTGCTGCATCCGACTTTCTAATAACACTATTATTTTCAATTTTTTTTAGCTTATAACTAGAACGGTTCTGTCGGATTTAAAACAAGAATGGTTAAAATATCTTTTATCGTTTTTTTTTTTAAATTTTTTTCTGGGCCGTTGCGAGTTATTTTTCTCAATCGAGTTCCAAAAGCGGCACTTCTTCGGAACGTTGATGCCAATTTTGATTGGCCGACGCGTAGGATACGTCATGACCTTCACCTGAATGAATTACTTCGATTATTATTTTCGGATTTGATTTATATTTTGCTTGCTGTATAATAATCATTTTCACGTTCCAATTTTGTAATATTGTTTTGGATTAACGTACTATGTACTGTAGCGTGAAAAAAAAAATAAGCAGGAAAATCAAAAAATGTGTATCTTTTGTTTTGATTTTGTTTTCAAAACTTTTTCATGTCATTGTGGGCGGTTCTTTTTTTTTTCATTTTGTTAAAGTCCTGATTCCACGGGCAACGCCGTGCGTGTACTGCTAGTGATACATAAAATGAAGCTTGAAGAAAAAATGCTTAGGTTTCTGAATTTTAAATAGAAAAAAAAATTAATAACACACTTGTATTTCAATATTAGAATGTCTGATACATTTTTTCCCCTGATTTTCTTTTTGCAGGTATAAGTCTGTTTCTGTAGATGAAAATTTATTAGCTTGTGAAGATACTACCAATCCTGTAATTGTGGAATCGGAAGAAGAGGTATTTTTGATATTAAATTTCATTCTACCAATTCTGTTTTGAGTTTTTCAAACCAAGTAAAATCATAAAAATTAGAAATATGTAAATTCTAAAGCAGGATTCATAAGAACTAAAAATATTTTGTGATACAGATGACTTATTAAAAAAGTTTTAAGGGATTAATTAGCCACCTTCAGCGACCAACTGTTCATTCATAATTTTAATAGCCTGAGGCATTGCTTGCAAATTGGCGAAATAAATAGGCAGTTGTAGAGGCCGAGTTTTGCCACAGTTTTATTTTGCAATATATCTTGAAAGTGGTGGGTGACAGATGACAATTCATGGTATATCTAGACATCATAAGCTTTCATATGGAATAGAAATTGGCCCAGTGGTTGGGCCTGGGCGACTATGAAGGTTTTTACCCATGGGGGAGAATGTACAGAGGAGTAGTGATTTTTCGGTTTCTCTCAAAAATGCAGGGTGGAGTGGGGACAGACCATCCATTGAAGACATATCTAGACATCATAAGCTTTCATCTTAATATAAATAAAAGTCATTGTGGGTTTGTATCTATGTTCCACATCTCCTCCTAAACCACGTCGCTGATTCCAACCTAACTTTGCACACTTATTAATTAAGACCAGGGGAAGATTACTGTCAACTTTTTAAATCTCAAAAGTTAATTAAACAGTCAGTTAATTAAAAACTAACCAAACCGTTTTTCCGCTGTAATTTCGGAGCAAATTATCCCCAAAAAATTATTTTTATACCATCTTAAAGTTCAAAATTTTACCTTTCTAATGATATCAATTTTATATCTCTGACATTTGTTCTTCAATTTTTATTAATTTTTCAAAATTTAATAAAAAGTTGGCACACAGACGATTTTAAAATAAATCAAATTTAATGATACTACATAGAGTTGATACTGATGAGTTGCTAGGCAACGGTGTAATTACTTTGCCATTATTTATTTTTTTAAATATCGTTTGGCAATGTTTTCATTGGTTCTTAAAGAATTCTAAAGCTTATTTAATTAGATTAAAAAATCACCGCAGTTCATATTACCTGTCATTTTCACCTGCGTTTCCTAAGAAATAATAAATCCTTAATAATATATTAAATGAGAAAGTGTGTCTGTTTGTTATGTTTTCACAGCAAAACTACACGTGGAATAACTTATTTTTAATGTCAAACATCACGTGATCATAAAGCAAACTGCGATTATGTGATCTTTCTGAGAAAATAAACAATTATTTATGGAATAATAACTAAAATTACTCAACTCGACGCTTTATTTTCATTTTTCGAGTTTTCAGTCTATTTAATTTTAGTTATTTATATTTGTATCTTTTCCATATCAGATTTTATTCAAGAAGTTGTCGATAAATTGACGTCGGGACAGAAATCTATTGATAGATATGATATAGCTGTAAGAGTTTTTAGATTAAAATTTAGAAACTAATGTTAATTATAACTAAAGGAAAATATGCGAAGATATAGTATTTTGTTTTATGCATTCTTTTGAATGGTAGAAGTGGATGACATATAGCATGGTGGATGGTATATTCCACAGATTATCAGGGCCTGATGATACCATTGAGTACAATGATGTAATTTACAGTAATGCAGAATATATGAGGAATAGAGAATGGTTGTTGAATTGGTAATTTTGGCACTGATTAATGAAAGTTTAGGTCAGATAAATAAAAAAATGTCGCAAATGGAGGGAGGTATTATAGAATATCTACCTGTAGATATGCTAATGGGCAATAATAATTAACATCAACTTCTTCATATAACAGATAACAAGCTCTTCAACTCCTTTAGAATTGTCAAGGGTACTCTTCCGACAAACCGAGATTAAAAGTCGGTGTGCCAGTACTATTGATACGTAATCTCGATGTACCGACGCTGCGCACGGTTACAAATTGCACACCTAGGTCCAAACGTCGTGAGAGTGTTTTTCATTTCACGCATTCCGATAATACCGAAGAATTTACCATCCAAGTTCAAAATGTAACAATTCCCTTTAAAATTAGCATTTGCCAGGTTCAGGGCCAGACACTCAAAGAGGCAGGCGTACATTTGGAAAAACCATATTTTTCCCATGGACTATATATGGCGTGTTCATGTGTGTCCAGACCACAAAACCTCTACATCTGTGCAAAAAACGTAAAAGAAAAAAACGTAGGATACAAAAGTGTGTTAGCATAGATAAACAAATTACCTAACTATAACAGCATACACTCCTGTAGTCGTCCAATTATATATTGTCAACAGTCAAAACTTTTAATTTCCCATTTCAACATGTAACGAAACATTTACATTCGTGAATTTAAAAAAAAAAATCAATACAAATTTTTTGTGCACGAAGTCGCGGGTAACAGCCAGTATGAAATAAAAATTGTCGAAATTGGCCTAGTGGTTGGGGATGGGGGACTTTCTCATGGTTTTGCCAAATTATTTTAAATATATATATGAAACTGAACTGTAGCAATAGTACATAACTGAATTGTTTTTAACAGTAAAAAAAAATCCTGAAATTGCGATCAATAACAGGGTATTGATCATGTAGCCTATGTGCAATAATTTATTAAATTAATGCACACAATTGACAGTACTAGTAAAGCATGCATCGCTGTATTTATATTTTTCCTTTAAGAATTTTGAACCTGGCAATTTCCATTCAAGTTTCAGTTCCGATGTAAAAATTCATGGATAGTGCATTTGTAAATAAAGGTCTATTTTCAATTTTGTAAAATTGGTGTTATACCTTGATTTAAAATACTTTCTGTTGAGTCAGTGACTCAGAAATATGTTTGCTTAACAATTTTGAATTAATATCTTGAACAATTTTGCTTTTTTGAAAGGTGAAACATTAATTAAATTTAGCAGAGATTTCAGTGAAATCTTGGTTTGCTGTAACATTATTTGTTTATTACCATCACAGTTCAGTTAAATAAATTATAGAATGAAAAGGGTCTAGAGCAGTTACATTTAGGTTGAGAAGCATCATCATGTCTTATCAATCAAAGTCAAGTCTACCATTGGCTTACTGATAAGAGAGGCACTCTTGTTTGGCTTGTGACAGTATTTCCAGGAACTTTGCAGTTTTAAATTACAATAAAATTAATCTTGCATTATAAACATAATTTGTTCATTTATTTAGTTTCCTTCTTGGTTTTTCTGCTAGACTTAATATTATTTAGATAGTTAAAAAAATTTTAAATTCCTTTAATATGCTTTTAAATCATCTGTTTCAGCAGTGGACATCTTAATTTCATTCCATTAAGTTTTGGATTGTGGCTATTTTCTATGTCTGTTGCAATTATTTTGATTTGGATTTGTTGATCTACAGATTTTTTGCAGTTTAGGAAAATACTCACATCCTTACCAAGCAACAAGATGAATGTCTCTGCCACAGTTTATATATTAGATGACATCTATCCATTTGCTAATGGTACAGGCTTTCTATGCATACTGAGGGGGAAAAGTAAAATTAATTAAACCAACTTGAAATTCAAAAAAATTTATCTCGAATTTTTAAATCAATGTCATAGTAGTTTTGATAACACATTATTTGAAAAGACTCAAAGCATTATTTTTAATCATTTTGACAATTTTTATGAAATTCCTTTTGTCACTATATATTTTTTTTGGAGTATAAAGCTTTAATAATAAACCATCTGCCTTTCCATGTAACTAATCTCATTTTTTATTTTCATTATAGGGTGACAAAATCATTGTGTCACCATTTAAACTATAACTTTTGCATTTCTAATATTACAGTTTATTGTTTAGAAATATTAAATGAAATAAAAAAATATTTCATTTAATCTTTCAACTCAATAAACTGTAATATTAGAAGTTATAATTTTCATAAAGTGAAGAATGTAATTATGCAAATTGATTCCATTTTTCTCCTTTACTTAAAATTCACTTTTTGATAACATTTTGCATATCATAAGCTAGTATATTGCATTGTGAATGTCTTCTTGAGCCGACATGGTTTAAGTATACACAGAATCCTGTAACTCAACAGAAAAAAGTGTTAGAGGTTGTCAAATCCAGCAAACAATATGTGCTGTATAAGGATCAGGGACTGCTGATTTTCAAAACAGATTCCAACAATTTTTATCCCTTCAGTTCAAATGAATTTCTCTACCATGTCTAAATTACTAATATCTGAAATAAATCTTGTAAAATGTGTAGTTATAAATTTACTATTGACTGTTTAAATGATGTCATCATTTTTGGACTCTACTGTATCAGGCAAACTATTTCATACCGTTTCTTAAGACTATAGTGGTCTGGTGGTAAGGTCACAGATTTGAAACCTGATTCCTCTGAAGTTCTACTATTTATGTGGGCCTGGTGCATGTTGAATCTGTCATCATAGGTCAGACATCCTTACGCTAATGTCTGACTATACTGGTGGAAGTTTCAAGAGTAGGGTGTTATCTGATGATGGTTCAAAATTATTAGTTCCATTCCAAAATAGCCCTTGTGTAGTTTCATAATGGTACATTAATCTAACTAGCATCTCTTTCTCTTAAAAGTATTTCGTATGTGCTTTCAGGAAAATGTGGCTGACCCGATGCAGATCTGCCCTGGGAAATTGGCTGCTTCATCAGAATCTAATAAGAAGGCAATAAATAAGCAGGATGAGACCAAAGAGAAAAATTCTGTTCCACTACACAAAGTACCCAGAAAAGAAGAAAGCATTCACAATCACATGGCAAAGACTAACAAGAAGGCTAGACGCCAGCGTATTCGTCGATGGCAGCAGCATGTAATGGATTATCCTCAAGCTGCCAGCAGTTCACCTGTACCATGGGTTTGGGGTCATCCTATGTTCAATCCTAATGTCCGACCATACCGTGCCTCTGGTCACCTTACTCATCAGAATTTTCCATCATATAATTTTTATCATCCAGGGTCTGGTTTTGTAAGCCACGAGGGAAGCAATGTTAGTGGCCAGTCCTATTTTCAAAATTATGGTGTGCCTTATAGATTTCAATCAGTTGATCCAGGACAGCGTCTTCAGCCCAATTTAAATTTTATTAATGATGAAATTCCTCCAAACTTCCAGTTCTAGAACAGAAAAACCACTTCATAAGTTTAATAGTTGCCCCTTTTTTTTTTACTTTTTTCAGTTATCAGTGGTATTTAAAGTTTCAGTTCAAAACTGTACCTGCAAATTTATTTAATGTTTTGAGAAGGAGAAGTAACTGTCCTAAATATAGATTTGTTAAAAGAAAACTTTGCATGTCAAATCTCTCCTTTAATATGCAGCTATCTTGTGTAAAAGTTTTTGCAAGCAAATTTTAAATACATAAAACTCACCTATATACAAAAACTAACTTATTTAAAAATTCCCTCGAAAAGGGTACTGCATGTAAAATTGTTTTTCAGAATTTTTTTTTTTTAAAATTTTAAATAGTAAATTAGAAATATCAACATGTGTGTGCATTTATACACTTAAAAATAACTTCTCTTTTATTTTAAATATATTACTATTTTTTAAAAGACAACATTCTTCATTTTATTAAAGAAATTTACTGGATTTCAACAAAATGTTCGAAATCTACTGAAACTTCTGTATAATGTGATATAAAGTAAGAATTGTTTTTTCTTTTATAGATCATAACTTTTGTCATCTTTTATTGTGGTTGTAGCTGAAAAAGATCGAAAACAATTATTTGATTTTCACAACAGTTGCTAAAGTAAACTTTCTTGTTCTTAGGAGTAAAATGTTTCTTGGAGTACTTGTTTCTCTTTTGTTGAATTGAAAAATGGGGATGTTGTTTTCACATGACACTATTTCTGAATTTTTTACATAATGCCTCCATAATATACATTTTTCGGTAGTTGAATTCTATCATGAGGAATAAAATACTTATTTATTAAATTTTATTTGCATAAATTATGCTGTTGCCAACAGTTGGTAACTTTTAACAGTACAGCAAACCAATTGCAGTAGTTCTCCCCTTCCTCTTTTAAATACTTCATATAGGAAATGTTTATTATTGCATAATTTATAAGTTGCCATCAACAACTAGTCTTAATTTTTTTTAATTTATATTTTTACAGTTGTTAAATATCAAAAAATAATTTCATGCAGAAATATTAGAAGTCATGAGTGTCCAGTTGTAATTTTACTAAAAACTACAAATAAATAACGTCAAACATATCAAGTTGAGAACAATTGCTGTGTAGTAACTAGAGATCCTACATTTTAACGAGTATTGATAATGATGTGTTGCCTGTTTTCTTAGTTAATTTTTGTAAATGTATAGAATGGTTCATAAATATCTACACTTATATAAGCTAATGTGATATTTTATTGCTTTACAATTTTTATAATGCACACTATTTTTGTTTCTAAGAAGAATTTACTTATAAACTGCATGTTCATGTGCACATATTTTATATCGTGATTAATATACCAGATTATCTTTCTATAAAAGTTAACCAATTTGACATTAGTAAAACTCCTTATTTAAACATTTAACAGAATTTTGTTTGGGCAATGGCATATTTCTTTTTAACAAAAAATAGACTTTTTGTTTTGTTAATTAAGATTAGCCAAACATTTTTCAGGGGGAAAAGGACTATTCTTTCAGAGCAATTTTTTTTTTTTTCCCCCATAATCAGCATGTTTCTTCAATGGCTTTTAGTTTTAAATATTTGAATGTGTATCATAATGGTCTGAAGATAGGTATATGGTGTATTCTATATATCTAGTGTGCTTTTCTGTTATGTCATGTACTTCTATCTTCCCCATTTTAAAACCCGATATTCAATAATTTAATAAATTGTTTTGGACAGATAGTTTGGTAAAGTGTTTACTGTTTTGTACTTGTATGTGGTGCTATTTTCCCAAATGTATGAATTGTGAAAAGTTATTAAATTAGTTTTGGTATAAAAAAAAAAAACTGAAGCATGCATATTTTGTAAACCAAATTTCATAATTTAATTTCATGTATTCATAATTGTCAACTCCTAAATTGCCAAAAAGAAGAAACTTGGAGTATCAAATGAGTACAGAAATTGAGCTTTTGTTTATATATACTGACTGACGTGTGTATACTTTTTATACAGGAAAGAAAAGAATGCTTATGCATATATTTTCTAAATTGTGATGTAAAATAACCAGTCAGGTTTGTTGTGATAACCTGAACTGTGATATATTAGTTCTGAAAAGTTGATTTGTTTTTATATGATATTGTGTTCTCACTTCCTTTTTTTTTTACATTGTGTTCATGGTTCAAATGAAAGAATACTTGTTATTTACATATCTTTTTGAGTAATGAGCTTTTACATTTTTGATATATATGTACTCGGATGTGATTTTTTAAATATGTTTTTAAAACTATTATCTAGACCAAAGCATATAAGCAAGATATTTAGCAAGTGGGGCAATATTTATTTCTACTGTTGTGAATATCTTCTGTTTATTCATGATTTATATCTAGATAATAAAACTAAACTTTTAAATTCTTTTCTTTTGCTTCAGTAATTTTTATTGACTTATTTTATTCATTCAAGTTCTGATATTCTGTGCGTGATGGATCTGCCTTTTAATCTTATTTTCAGACACTACATCATTCTAAAATACTTACATTTTTCAACCAGATGCTGCTTTAAGCAGTATGAATTAGCTCTATGCTCATTTATATGAATGCATTTAAAAATATAATTTAAACTTGTAAATAATTCATTTTTTTAAAATTATAACTGTCAGTGCTTAAAATTTTATTAAACTTTCCTACTTGCAGTATTAATTCTGATTTGTGGATTTTTTTAATTGTTAAATTACTAAGAGTTCCCCCTTCTCCCAGGATCCTTTCATTTTTTTTCACTATTACTTCCCAAGTTGGGATTTAGGATGAATACCATATAAACAGAGAGGGTATGTCAAAACAGATATTAATGTTGCAGCGCTATGCTTATTATCAAGGCCAGTTTCACTAGAATTATATAATTCACTCATATATTTGAGTAGGGAACTAATGTCTTCATCACCTTCTGCATAATCAAAATAAACTAAGAATTAAATGCTATCAAGGATTTAATAGGTCATGTTTCAAGAAGTTAATTAAATAATCAGGAAAATTTTCTGAACCAAACAATATTAGGTACCATATTTGTGATACATTCGTCGTTGTATATTAAATATATGTGTAACATCTATATCAACGCACTGTGAGATGTAAATTTCAATGGAAGACGCAGGGACTCTTGCAATGTTTTCGTTGCAGGGATTTTTTTTTTTTCATTCATGTGACATTCCCATTCAGTCAAAGATGGCATTTGGGGGACAAACTGAAGTGAACTAATTGCTTAAGTGATCATGTAATGAACTGGCACCAATGCCCCAAATTACCTAAACTAGATGGACAAAAATTTCTCAGATAGCAGTCTCCTCCTCTACTGAGAAAAATGGTGAAACTATTTCATCCAAAGAACAAATCCCCAAACTTATTCAAAATTCGTCGGTTGTGGTTGTCGAAAATTCAATTTTAAATTATTTCACTGTCACTTTTTCAGAAATGACTAGTTTTATGAGAAAAGATTAGATCTCTCTGCATCTTATATTCAAAGCCTATCGGTGTTTTTCCTTGCAGTGTCCATGAATGTAGACTCTGTACATTCTCTTCCTTGAAACAGATTTCGTGCTACAAAATAATTTATTGCTATTTGTTACATTGCACAGTAATGCAATTATTAATGCATGAAAGGACTTGAGGAATGCATGAAAATGATAAATAATTAAATTATTTTTATAATTTAATCACACAAAATATCGTTAATAAATCTAATAACAAAAAGAATTGCTTCATAAATTTGTAAAATAAGACTTACTAGAATAAAGTTATAATATACAATTTTTTTTTAGCAATTCATTGATAATATAATTTACTATTTTTGGCTAATTCGGGTTCAATAGATAAAATGGCTATGAATTAAATCGTTCTTGTCTAATATTATATCTCAAGCAAATTTTTTTCAGTCTTGAGAAAAAAAGTTCTGCAGACACAACAGTAAATGTTAAGAAAAATTACAAAATTTCGATATAATTCAAATTCCGAATCCGTTGCTATACAATAATGACATTTACAACTATAAAAAATTTTTAAATATTGCAATTTTACTTTTTTTGATATTTAAACTAGTGGTCAATGTAATGATTGAAAAGAATTGTTGAAAAAAATGTAAAACGTTCATGGTAGCATTCATTTTCCAGCCAAGGACATACATAACATTTCCCATTATGTGAGAATGACCCATATGATGAAATATATTATGAATATTATTAAATATATTAGTCAAAAAGGCTTTTTATGTTTTAGCAAAAGATGTACTTCAATGTTTAGAATTTTTATATACTGTCTATGGGCAAAAAAGTAATGTATATAATTTTTTCATTTTTATTCGATTGATTAAGAGTAAGTACATTATTTTTCAAATACAAGATAAATAGAATGTACCTTTTATTTATATTTTTCTAATATATCCAAAGTTTCTTACAAAAAAAACTTTGATTTTCCTTATTTCAGATTTAAGGGATTAAAGTTAGAATGCATCAAATTTTCTGTGAAAATTTAGCGAAATTTTGTTAAATTTGTAACGTGTAGATCCTATCAATTCAAAAATGTTTTACATGTTATTTTTTAAGTTTATTTGCACTTTAAATCTTCGCTCTTGCCAGCATAAAGTTTCCAAAAAGAAAATGAGGATCACATTTCAAAAGGAGGGTGCAATTTCAGTATTTGCCCTAGACGCCATTTTAGGTAGGTATGCCACTGTCTTCGTGTAGTAGGTGCTCACAAAAAAGGTGTTTTTCAAAATGTTGATTATATTAGTAATTAATTAAAAACTAATCGAAACTGGCGAATCCAGGATTTTGGTCTGGGAGGGTGGCTGAGGTCATAAAAATTTTGTATCATCATGACCTCATGGCTTATATAAGTCGAAACACTTTAACTGCACTCACCTGACAATAAGGATCACAAAGGGCACTACAATAATTTCGATAATTTAATAAAAACAATGAAATAACTAGCTAAAAAATGCTTCTGACTGCGTTAACGCTATGAGTGGAATGGCTACAAAAATGGGAACATTTTACCCCGAGTCTGTCAAGCCAGAAAGCAATATTGCCACATTTTATTTTTTAAAAAGAGATAAAGAACAAATGCAGTGATTTGAAAAAAATCAAGATTTTGGGTTTAGCTCTGGGGGAGGCTGCAGCCCATAGCACCCCAGATTTGCCACTGCTTCCAATATCCTCATTTGCTGGCAAACAGCATTTATATTTTGATGTTACAACTTTGAAGTTCACTATCATCAGGATGGGTGAGAGCATTGTCAGCGAGTAATAATGCCTTTCTTGTTTACTTCAGTATGATTAGCAAATTTTAATACAATTTTTTTCCCCATCAGTATGTGTTTTTAAGTAATAAAATTACTTTCTAAGCAAAAAATGAGAATTTCTTCCTGCAAGGGGAAAAAAAAAAGGGAGAAATTCACATATGTTCAGTTAGCAATTGTGTGTAGATTAGTTTTCTAAGCTCATTCCTGAACAGTTGTGTAGACTATAAATTTATTCAGGGATTATTGAAATGATGATTTCTTACACATAAGAGAAAAAATTTCCTCTACTTAACAATGCCCTTGCATTCATGCTATCAGAAAAGAAAGAAAATTAGAAAAGTTCCATATTCAAACAAATTCATTAATGCTTTTCAATACATATTTTATTAAATACAAATTTATTAATTTGCTTTGTCAATATTGTCGTAATCAATTCAAATTATTTTTTATATCGATATTTTCTTGCTTTTAGACTATCCACAAACTATTCCCAACCAATTGAATATTCTTTTAATTAAAAATGTTTAAATAATTTTGAAAATAAATTTTTTAAGCAATATTATGGTTATTTAATTGTTAAATAAGAAATTTTTACAACTAAAATCTCTAATAAATTACTTTTTATTAGAGATTTTAAAAAGCTTTTGTTTCACATAGATATGTGTGAAGATCAAGAGAAATTACATAAAGCTTTAAAATATATTTTACTTTAAAAGTAAAATAAATTTCTTACATATAAGAAATTAAACAATAATTACCTCCAACATATATGTTTGATTTTTTTTAGATACTTTGTAGTATAAAATTATCAGCAGTTCGAAAAATCAATTTTTTTCAATTATCATGCCTATCTCTTCACTTGAAACAAAGAATTTTGTTATTTCTGTCAAGAGTAAGACATTAAAAAGAAAAATATTTCCACAAAAAAAAACTACCATTCCAGATAGAATAAAATGAGGATATGATATACAAGATTGAAAGAACCTAAGCCTAGTTTGTTTTTTTATAAAGGAGTACACAATTTGTTAACAGTGTAACTTCCCAAATTATATATTTCAAGAGCAGTAAATATTTATAATTAATGAAATTTTCTTGTGTATTACAGAAATTATAGAATTTTTTTTGTATATACCTTACCTATCTCAGACAAAAGTTTGTCAGTATGAAATTGAAACATATTTAGAGAATTGACATGCTGATTACAGCATTGGTACTCATTATAATGAAATATATTTCTAGATAATTGATAAACTATAGTCAGTGGATCTTTAGTTGACAATACATAGCAGCCTCGGAAACCATACCAGTGAATGCATGTAACTACACATTTTATGACTGATTTAATCAACTTTCATTATATAATTTTATCATGCAGGATATCAGTCATTAAATGTATTAGGATATATTTTGTGCGAACTGATTAAACAGAATCATATATTGTGCAGCTATGTTCTTCGCTTAAGCTGCCATTGACTGGCTAATCATATCTTTTGAAGTAAGCTGAAACAGATAAGTAATAACACTCTGAAGATAAATACTATTTATTGGATTAATTCAATTTAAATGCTTATGTGTCTTCAGTGATTAAGTCGATTTTATCTTTAGTGAAAAGTCAATTCAAAATAGCTGCAAACGATAAACATCCATTGAAACTAAACTTTTATATTAAATTCCAAGATATAACCAGAAAAAAACTTCCTTTATGAAAGCAAATCTTATATAGAAATATACATTAATATGCAACTTAACTGTCTAAAAAAAATTCTACTTTATTATACTCTTTTAACATTTGGTACCGTTTCTTAACAGTATATCTGGATACATTAGCATTTCACTTGTGAAATTTAACTTCTGTGGTTAAATGATATTAGAGAAACTTTAAAACTGCATAACAAAAAAACTTAAATATTTCATTGCTCAAACATGAATCCTTTTATCCTACTAATAAATTGTAACTTTATAAAGCAGAAATGATTTACTTTTAGTGGCATAACATTATAAAAAGGTTCTGAACACACATTAGTAACCATTTGAAAGATTTAATTCAGTAATATGCATACGGTAGATCTGCATAAAATAAGATGCAACAAATCTGAGTTACTTAGAATACTTGCATTGAACATATCAACTACTAATCTTATTCTTTTTCCATGTCAACTTTTTGCCTTAAACTTAAGCAAATACAAGAAAAAAATGCCCACAAATATAAGAAAAACAACACTATATGTCAATGGCAAACAAAAAATGAGTTTAATTTTTTTAATGATCATTTACAAGCAACAAATGTTTACAGACATTCCAATACACAAGTCCACTTTGAAATAGGTGATGCACAACCTTTTGATATTTAGGATTTTAAAATCTCATTTCTAACAGTCCAGGAAATTAGCTGCCATTAGTAACTCCAAAGCTATTTCCGGTGCTATTGGAAATTCGGGAATTTCCGTAGAACTGTTGGTGTATCTCACTTTGTAGGCAAAATACTGACACACCTTTTGCAGCACGTGCGATGGGATTTCCCGAAAGTTGACTTCATTAGTCTCATTTTCTGAAAACTGGCCGGGTCCACTTAACATGGCACGAATGGTTCCAGATGTTAATACATAATCACGCTTAATTATAAATTCATGACCATCAGAAGATATGAGTTTCACATACATGGCATCAGGACCTTCACATCCACCATATCCTGGCTTATCTTCTCTAATGTCGGGCATTTTTGGTTGAAGAAGGAAACAACAATTTTTAAAAACTTGCAATTATTAACACAGAGATGAAAAGACAACGACGATGAAGCTGTTTGAGATGTAAAAGACAACGACCAAAGCAGGTATAGATCACGACTTGAATTTGAATTAAAGAATTATGGGTTTTGAAGCAATAACGGCTGTTATACCCTAGATCACGACTGTGTTAGTAAACAGTGGAAGCGTGTAGTGAAGTGTCGTTCACTCCGGAACGAAATCAAAGATCCGGGTCCTCATAAGGAACGAGAGAACTCGAGTCCGACCAAAAGGGAACGAATTAGGGATGACGAATATTTGACGAACTGTTATTTTCAACACAATATCAAAAAATCACAAATACCAGTGATGAATACTACAATCAAAAAGGTGTGATTCAGTCATTTTTAATTAAATGTGCATAAAGTGTTTTTTTTTTTATTTTAATTTCATATCTTTTAATATACTTTTGCAAGGTTTTAGTTCTATATGCTGTCAACAGATGGCGCCATCAAATGGTAATCTAAAAGCCTCAGAGTTATCTTTCCTCTGAGCTACTGAGGCTAAAAGCTCTCACAAATGTATGAACTACCCTCCCCACACAGGGGAGCATCGACACACCCACTCGGGTCGGGGGGAGCAGCGCCTTCATCGCGCAGATCCATGACCCACGGGATTGGGTCTTTGGTCACGGAAGATCACCTTACACCACCTCGCTATGATTTTTTATCGCATTTCGCAGTTTCCTCGCTTCCTGTTCCTCCAGATCGCAATTTTCCCCAATCACGGTTCAATAAGTCTTTCTGTGAATCATCCTTCTTGTTGTGATATGCGTTTTTGAATGATTACGGCGCTTTTGTAATTCGAAGAGGAAAACGAATAAGCGTTCCAGCCCATAGGAAGCAGGGGGAGAGTTATTTCCTTCATTCCCGCCTGTGTGACTTCAGCAGACCACACAGGTAGACTTTTTTGTGGTTGATCGTTTTCTGAAACCCATGTCTACTTTTATTTATTTTTTTACTTAAAAAAAACAGTCGGAAATTGGATTGGACAATAGTATCGTTAAAAAAAATTAATTGATTACTTTGGCAAACCTTATTGGTATATTAATCTGAGACTGATCGATTTTAAATCAGATTTTTATAGGCATTATAAATGTAATGCTTTTTTTTAGTTTTATTAAATCAATATTCTGAAAATTATGTTATCTTGCAACTTGTAGCGGCCTTGAAATTTATTTCGATCACATTCTCTCATTTATTCCCTCCTCTTAATTGCCAATCTGATACGCTGATGAATGGGTTGATGTAATTATTTCAATGAAACAGACGATTGAAAAAAGTAACATTTGCCGATATTTTTTCTTTTATCACACGAACTAAAAAGACGAGAATATTTTATGATAATTTTCAGAAAATTTGCCGTTGTTTTATTAACTTTTAAATCTGTGATATATCTTTAATTGTGCTTTTTTTTTATTTCCTTTGAATGCAACTATATTTAACAACTCCTTTAAGAATATTTTGAGCATTTTATTAACTATCAAATAAATATTTCTTTGGAAATGTATCATAATAAAGACTTAAAGTCAAATACAAATTCTGACTACCATTTAAGCTCTGAAAATACATATTGGATCATTGCGATATCTGCATGTTATCGCATGTTAAAGTTTTCATTCATTATTAGTGAATGAATGACAACAATCGTGTGCCATTCACCAATAATGAGTGAAAACATTCATTATTGGTGAATAAGAGATACATTTTCCATTTACTCATTTTATAAATTTTCGTTATAGATCTCGGGAGATACATTTTCGTTTAAATTCTGTCACTCTTGAACAGTCTTTTATTTATTTTCATACTTTGAATGAAATTCCGTCATCAAATATATAATAAAAATACATTGCTTTAATACATATTTTTTATATAAAATATCTAATTTCTACGGTAACGGAGTTCCGCTTGATTCGAATGCACCTTAACATATAATTTTGAATAGTCCTTTTATTAATAAAATTAATTTTAACATGATAAGGTTTATAGATTAGCATACTTATGTATATATATGAGAATTTTTTGAGTATTATGTTCGTTTTTGTCTATTCTATGCACGCCCAGACCGTTTAATGTACTGAGACCAAATTTGGCACCGTTATGGATTAGCACAAGCAGGGGCGCTGGCAGGCATTTTCCGACGAGGGGGACGAGCAAATTTCCTCTAATTTAACTTTAAAATAACACGTAATTAATTTTATATTTAGTTAAAAATAATTAATTCATTCACTTATAATGAATGCTTATTTGGATTAATAAATTATTTGTAATTTTAATATAATAAGAATTGTCTGACGCAACGACGATCAATAATAGAAAATGAAGAATTAAAAACACAAATTTCAAAGACAGTTTAATTTTTTCTCTGGCCATGGTAGCTAGTGGATAGTTTTTGACTAGGCTAAAACATCTTTCGCTCGGGCATGTAGATAAGAGAGTCGTACAATCAATTTTTACTTGGCGATTGGTCTCAAAAATGCCTTCGGCGAAGAAAAAAATTTATTTTTGAAATTCAAAAAAACTTGCAGGTTGATTGGAGTCCTTTCACTTCATAAAATTCATTCATTTTATTCGAAAACAAGAAATTAGTTCTTAAATTTTAACTCGCCTTTCTTCATTTTCAAGCAAGTGTGCCTAATTTTATGTTCTTGGAGCTATTACAAATATGAATGTATTTTTAAAAAAGGAATTTTTACTTAATTTTAAACGCAATTTTTCTCAATACAATCACATATGAATATTTTACCAACAATTATTTTTAATTAATCATTGTTCTACTAAGACACCTTTATCCAAAGCCCTTTAAAAATTCAGAAGCATTTGGAAATATATATCTTTTGGTGTAAAATAACTGGCAGAAGAAAAAAAAATATTATTTTGCACCCCGATTTCTTAATGTTGAATATGTTTCATAAATTTCTGGGGACACAGTGCCCTAATGATAAGGTCTCAGTTTCGGAACCGGAGGGCTCCAGGCTCGAAACCCGATTCTATTGAAGATTCGCCGTATATGTGGGCCCCTTGCACGCTAAATCATACGCAGGGGGCCAAACGCCCTCCCGCCGGCGTGGTGCGGAAATTTCGAGAGGGGGCTGGCAGCTCAGATGTCGTCCACTTCATCTGACCACGGTTCGAAATGACGAGATCTTTCTCTAGCAAACGTAAATCTCCTTTCTAGTTGAAAAAAAAAATCTTCAAATATAGTCTTTTTATTACATCATAACAGTATGGTTTGAATAAAAATGTGAGATGTTTGGAAAAAAACCATATTTATTTTAAGCTTTGAAACAATATATATTTTTAATGAACAATTTGACTGTACAGAATTTTCCCGGCGTCAGTATTGTTTGACGAAAAAGTAATTTAAAACGTTTATTATTTTATTTATTTATTTTATAATTATTATATTTATTTTAATGTATAAATTTAAGATTATTGAATTCAAAGCTTCTTAAATATCGCCAAAAACTAATTAACTAGTTGCAATTGTAATTATAGCAATTAAAAATATGCTTAATTTCATCGCTTCAAAAATAATGACTGACAAGTCAAAATCTGTAAGTACGCATATGTGGAGTGTTGTTCTAGCGTCCGGGGCGCAGAGTCATAGTAAAGTTCAGATAAGATGAAAAGAAAAAAAAAGTAAATAAGATATAAGAAAAAATAATTATATTTAGCAAAATTTTATAAGAAAAAAATCGTAGGCGGGCTTATGAAGAAATATGGATCTCGAACAACGCGAGGTTCTCAACTAGTTATCTATAAATTCCGTCATGCGACGTAAGTGGTGCGACATGGAGCAAAAATCGTTCATATCGTAATGACGTTAACATGTGTACCAGGTTTAACCCCACTTGTAAGGTAAAACCTGGCAGTTTAATTTTTTTGATAAAAAGAATAATGAAAATGTGACTTTTCTGGAAAGATATATTGTACCCCGATAAGCAATGAATATTTCAAAAAAAATTTCGAGCTCTATGTCGAATATTTAAGCTCCAACAAGCCCTCGAACCTTATCTACCCGGTTTTACTCCACTTTTCCCTATTCGTTCCCAGATAGCAATTTTAGTTTGCAGCAAGCTTGCCACAAATTTGTCATGACAAGAGTGCAAGTTTGCCACAAATTTGTCATGACAAGTGTGCAAGCTTGCAGTAAACTTGCAGCAAGTTAACGAAAGCTCCGAAGTCACCATGAAACGAACTTGCAGCAAACTTGCCGTGCACACTTACAGCAAATTAAAGCAAAAAGAGAGTACGAAACACAACCCAGGATAGAACTCGCGACCTCCCGGTTCCGAAGCGGGGACGCTAACCGTTGAGCCAGCTGAACTCTGAGAGGAGAGGATAGATTTCGCTAAAACATCGTTCGATGCGATTCGTATACGATTTATTTTAAACTATTTTCTGGTTTTCATTAATTTTTTGAGTTGAGAATACGATTTGAAGTCAAAGAGAGAGCGATTTTCGCTAATAACTACGTTTTGCTAGTAGAATAAATTATGAAATTAGAGTTCAAAAGTAATTACTTTAAAATGGGACAAAATGTGTAGTTATTATTTTTCAACAAACACCGACTGTTTTTTAGATTTAATTTTGTTTATAAACGTTAAAATTTCAAAAAAAAATAAAAAAAGAAAAAGGCGATATAGTTTTCTTTAAAGTGAGAGTGATATATTTAGTAAAAAGATGGAAAATGCTTCAACAATTTTTTTTATAAAAAAGTTATTTTTTTCACAAATTATCATTGATTTATTGAATTAATAAAAAAGAATTACGGTCTAGGAGATGCTATTAAAAATCGGATGTTTTTTAAAACAGAGACAAAGATAATTATCTCTTTATTGTGCTATCTTTGCAGGAAGCTTGTTTTGCATACTTGCTGCAAGTTTGATTTGCAAAGAGGTGGCGCTACTTGTCACATCGAACTTGCTACAAGTTCGATTCAAGTTTGACGCGTCAAATTTTGCCATGACAAGTCAAAATCAAACTTGCTGCAAACTTACGTGCTATCTGGGTAATGTTGAGGATGCAGTAAAATTAATTTAATTTTTGAATATGTGAATGAGGTATTGAAATAAAATTATCTTATAAACACTGGGTCGACTCTAAGCATAATTAATACTTGATATATTGAATCGTGTATTTCACCAAGTCAAATTCACATGTAAAAATTGAATCTATATAAAGTTGAACTTGTTAGGTATTATTATCTATACATATGTATGTATATATATATATATATATATATATATATATATATATACACATATATATGTGATATTTTAATTTTTTAACTTTCCTAAATAATCTTAACAACACCTCATTTTAAATACTTCTACTTTCATCATAATTAACGCACTACAACTTTCTTTTCAAGTCACGTGCTTCTAAAGGGGAAATTCCCTCTTCTGCGTACTTAAGCGTTCTGCGCATTCTTTTCTGCCCTTTTTCACGCCAGCATGCAAGCTTTCAACAATAATCCGCCACTCAGGCATAACCTTCTGAA
>BGPR01000276.1:560244-573383 GCA_013235015.1 Araneus ventricosus
TTTTCAAAAAATATATAAAAGCTGTGTTTGAGCAAAAATTTGAAAGAAATTCTGCAATTTTCCCCCACTTCGCGAAGCTCCGCCTTCCTGCGGAAGGATACAAGCTTTCCTTTTATTCTTTGATTTGTCATCTAGCTCCGATCTCCCCTTTCTGGAGGACTGTGCGGTGAATCCCCTTCCTTCCCCCTTATCGCGGACCAGCATTTAACCTTCCAGGCAGTATCTTTTATTTTATGGCAGTAGGGAAGTTTTTGTAGCTTCTGAGCTTCAAACTAAACACTAACCAAGAAGCAAATGACAAAAACAAGAAATTGAATAATTAAATCTTCATATCAGTATAATAGACGCATCATACCCTTTGCTATTTTTATTTCGAAGGACCAAAACCTTTTATCTCTCATTTCTTTATTCATTTAGAAATTTTAGATGTATAAAGTCGTATACAAAACGGAAATTTTTGAAAAAATTATTCCATAAAGTATTTACAGAAGATTGCTTATGAATTCGGATCATTCTAAAACTTGTGTTCAGATTATTCCATAATTCAAAACAGATTCAGTTTGATTTTTTTTATTGAACCCACCATGACAAATTAATACCTTTTCAAATTCGGATATTATTATTTTAGTGATTAAGATAATTGTGTAGTTCAAGAAATACTTCGAGAATGGTTTTCTGAAAGTGCTCACACATAAACACAAACCTTGTTCCTGCGGGTGTTTTTATTCGGAGTTATTTGTATGCGTACTTGATTAAAATTAGATTTTCATGCTCATCTTATTTTTCTGAGGAAAAATACCATTGCCTACTTATTATAATAGAAGTGAGACCGTTTTCTTCATACCATAAAGCAGTTGCGGCGAAAGAGTGTGAGGGAAGGGCAAAAAATGTAGAAACACCTAAAAGGACCCCGGAGAATAGGGAGTAGGCAACAAAATATTAAAATTTAGTTTCAAAATTAGCTAGCTTTCCCAGACATTGTTGTTTTGCAAATACTCCCTAGTTTTAGATATATTTTAGATCATATAGACAACTAAAATGAAATTAAAATTTAATATTTTCCTCAGAAAGTGAGGGGACCCCCCCCCTCCTCCCCCTGACCAACCTCTACTATTCACAATCTTGGCACTCATAAGAGAAACATTTGTGAGTCTATTATACGATGTAGTAGTAAATTAGTTTATTTTTTTAGATGCGAAAATTTCATCGAAGTAAATGATATATTTTTTGAAATGGCCCTCGTTAGGATTAATCAGAATATAAAGGGTGGCCATAAAATATAAAACTCAATTCAAAAATTAATAAAAAAAAGCAACCTAATAATGTTACAACTATGGTTTTTTTTTTAAATGAGAGAGCAAATAAAAAAGGATTTTTTTCAGATAGGTAACGCGGCGTTACGGCGTTCTAAATTTGTTACAGCTAGAGAAGTCCATACGCAAAGGCTGTAGATGGTCAAAAGCCGATGCGCGTTTTCTGGTAAACTTTTTTAGTTTTTCTTGAAAATATCGAAAAACATTTAGTTTTCACACTACATGTGAATTAACAAATTAAAGAGCGTAAATTTCCCTACAAATGCATGCTCTTACTTTTCTTCTAGCTTTGATATTTTCACAGATAATGGCTTTCAAAAATGGGAGCCGTCCAAAAATTTACGACCATCGTAACGAAGCGTTACCTATCTGAAAAAAAAATTAAAATAATCTATCATTTAAAAAAACAGTTGTTGTAACAGTATTTTTTCTTCTATTAATTTTTGAAATAGGTTCAATATTTTATAACCACCCTGTATGCATTTTCATTCTCGGCAGTATGCAGAATAAGACAGGCTTCCGCAATACTAAGAAGCCAGTGAGTCGTTTGCAAATTTTTTCGAGACGAATTCGAAATGATCAGATATTACAATATTATATTCATAAAAACTTCAAACATTTTTCCTAATATACTGAGTGATAATTTTGGTGTAAATTAAAATCTGAATTTTGGTTTTTTGGTTTCACTTGCATATTTGAAATTAGAATGATTTTTTTCTATAAATACGGATTGCTTTCACGCGTTTTTAAAAAATGCTGAAGTTCCCCATTGGGGAAACCACAGGATATTAAGGGTATTCTGATTACGAAATTCTATCTTTAAATATCCCGGGTTTTATATCTCAGATGTTGTTTAAAATGTACCTAATTAGGATTAATTAGAATATATATATATAAATTTTTATTCTAGGTTTTTTGTATGTAGAAAAGTTTATTAGTCCCTCTAATTTTCTAAAAATTTTCTCGCTCCCTCCTCTGTAACTAATTTCCATATGAAATGTAAATTCTCAAGGAAAGGTGACTAGAAACTCGTGGTGCCCTATATTATTGTTATTAGTAATCAGAAAATTTATTTTCACTAGTATACCAGCAAAAGAGAGCTTCTCCCTACCAAAGAGAAAACTATTACAGATATGGTTTAGTTGTAAAACACCGCCCATAAAAAGTTTAATGTCAACGTAAGGAAAATATTTAGTGCAGTCTAGAATCAAACAGAATCGTATGTAAATATTTCAATTATTTAAGAAATTCTTGATAGGTATGTTTATTTATACTGCATATGTAGCAGTTTTATTTTATGAAGAATTGATGTTCACCAAATTAGTATCGCTGTTGGCAGTGGCGGACTGGGTCTAAAAATAGTGGTTGCCATGAATAAAGGGGCCCCTATTATATCTAGCATGCCATCTTACAAATATTTTTAAATTTTATTTATTACAAATATAATAAATTAGTAAGTTATTAAAATCTATTACTAATCTAAAAGTCTGTTATATATATTAGTAATTACAGTGTACTTGTATTATACATGTGGTTGGAAGTAAGAAATGTCATCTATAAATACAATTTTACAATAGAAAATTAAATAATTTTGAAGTTTGTATAGCATACTGCAATTTTGGAACTGTACTGCAATTTTGATAATTTTTTAACCAAACTGAAAATAAGTGCAAACTATTTACCAATTCCGACTTTTTTAAAGAATATTTCTTATTGTCAAATATTAACATCTCAAAAGTACAAAAGTGTATTACATGTTGTCCACTTCATTAAGTGACAAGCCAGTTCACGATGACTGTGCGAATCTGTCAATAATTACTCTGCATAAAAATCATCTACCTTCCTTTTCAATAGATTCCAGGTTCTCCTCGGATAATGAATTTCTTCTAGCTTAGGTTCAGTTATATTAACGTCCCGTTTTGAAGCAATATGAGGGCTATTTTAGGACTGACCTCATAATTTTCAACCGCGGTCAGATGACGAGGACAACACACTGATCTGGCACTCCCTTCCTCCAAACTTCCGCAAAACACCAGCGGTAGGATGTTTGACCCACTCCGTACGATTTAATGTTCATCAGACCCATATACACAGTAAATCTTCAGTGTAACTTCGAGCTCGGAACCCTCCAGCCCCGAAGCTGAAACCTTACCACTAGGCCACTGCGGCCCCAAGTCTTCCTTGGAGTTAATGTCCAAAGAAACCAATATTTACTTATCATAACTTTAACAGTGGCAAGAACACGTGAATATGAAGGATTTAACGAAACAATAAATTGGTTTGAATTTAATTTTATGACAATAGAAAACCTTGTTGCAAATTGCGTTTAAAATTAATTTTGTAATTTTAATTATAATTAAAGAAAAAATTGTACCGCAATGAAATCAGTATCATTAAAAAGACAATTTTTGCTCTTTAAGATGGTGTAAAAAATAATTTTCTTGCTATAAATATTTCGGAAGTTATTGACAATTCCTTACCACTAGGCCACCGTGGCCTCACAATGAATTTCTTATGAATAAGGTCTTTATGATCTTAAGGTCTTTCACTAATATCACTACATCATTCATCCCAGAAAAATGGAACATTTTTAAGGATGTTCTTTGGACCTCAAATTACGTGATATTCTCCCCCCCCCCCTGCCCACCATTCTTACAGTTTTAGAGGCCCGAAGACTTTTTTTCCTTTAGAAAATAGACGAGTTTCTTCGTCAGTCAGTTTTACGCAAAATGCGCAAACAACAACAAAATACAAGTTGTTTAGCCACCTACAAGGGTCGCACCCTTCTTTCGCAGAAGGGTTATCTCCTTCTTCTTGCCGGGGCCTCGCAGAAGAATAAAAATCTTGTGTTTATTGCTTCCGAACCTTGTACAAAAAAAATTGTTGCTCATAAAAGGCGTAATTTATTTTCTAGGAAAAAAAAAAGAGTTCTTCTCTTTCTCTCTCTTTTACACACAATCCTGGGGCCCCATATTGACTTAATAAGGGGGCCCATTTGCCATGAGGCAAGCTGGCAACCTGGCCAGTCCGCCACTGGCTGTTGGATGCAAATTTTTCCAAAGTAAAGTAATATAAATTGTTTCAAATCGACCCATGGTCGGATTAGGCCTTGTTTAAGAATTATAAAACAATATTAGAATATATTATTCCCAGCTAATTCGAGATATTAGGTCATTTTATTCAAATAAGTATCAAAAAACTTTTAAAAACGCTCTATAAATACACCAAAAATCTTTTTCTGTTAAATTTCAGTATGAAAGCCAGTTCCTTTTTTTCTCGGCTCAGATGTATATAAAAAATTCCTGAAGACGCGTTTGTAAATATTATTTAACAAGCGCACAGTCAATGCCATTATTTAAAGAGTGATATTTATTTTAAAATGTTAAGCTTTCTTGCTCTAGTTTTTAATAACTAATTTTATTGTTTAATTATAATAAATAAACCTGTACCAAATCTGCCGAATAATTAGTCAATTATGCTTTCGTTTAAAATGTAAAAGTTCCGTTGACTACCATGTCTCCTTCTTAGACAGGTTAAAAATTTTAAAACTTAAAAAAAAAAAACTTGACCACTAATATAAGGTTATTTATTAAGCTTAAAGGGAAACGTCCATACAATTTTAAAAATTTGTTTGCATACTTTTGTAAAATAAAATTTTTTTTCAGCTATTTGTACCTTTCTCATGAGAATGACACAAATACTGTCTTGCTGCTAATTCCAGTATTACAAGTTTATAAAGTGGTTTATTTCTTTTATTGTATTTAGTGCTGGGCGCAATCGAACATATTTATCTGTGAATATTTCAGCTATTCAAAGAATTCATAATGGATATCTTTATTTATTTATTATTGTTATAGTTTTTATTTTCATAAAAAAATCCTAAATCAATTGTAGACACACCCACCCCAAAAAATGAGTAAAACCAGAGAGTATATTTGCAGTTTTTCTTGTAAATACTTTGTTTATAATAAAATGAGAGAATTAAATGTCACATCCTCAACTCTTCACAATCTCTCTTGGTAATCCTACGAGAAACGTGAGTACGTTTATTAGATGAAATAGTATTAAATTAGCATCTTTTTTTTAGATGCGCAGATTTTATCGAAGTAAATGATATATTGTTTGAAATGAAACTCTCGCGCAGCGTTAGGATTAATCAGAATATACATTTTTATTCTCTGCTTCTTGTATGCAGAATAATGTAGGCTTCCGTAATACTAAGAAGCCATTAAACTGTTCTCAAAATTTTTGGGGACAAATTAGAAATGTTGAGATATTACAATATTAAATTCATAAAAACTTCATACAATTTTCTCTAATGTAATAAAAATGTTAGCTTTGGATTCTGAATTGGGACAACCACAACCGCTTGCCTTCTTTTGAGAAAATAATAATTATCCGGCAATATTTTTAACAAGCAATTTAAATCTAAAATAACGGTTTTCACAGATTTTGGAATCTTTTCGTCAAACGATTTGCAAACACCCGTCTCGAAATTCATTCTCCGTTCTCCACCAATATTTGGAGTGTAGGTTGACTAGCGGGTCGGGTATCAGATTACCCTTACAAAGGCGTAAAGGGAGTCTTCGGGGGACAAGGCATGACCTTGGGACCCCTCCCTCCGTTTCGCGACAGCAAAAAAATAATCCCTAGCCCGCGAGTTCGCTTCTAGGCTGTGATACGGCTTGTCCATTAAGATTTTAAGACCGCCTCTTCACCCCCACCGTTAGAGGACGCTTTCATCGACACCGGTTTTTCGTTTAGGTACACGGCAGCCTTAAGCCCAGGTAGCACAGAAATATTATATAATGTTTGCACAATGTTATACAATATTATGAACACGGAGGAACACCGAATACTGTAATAAAGTATTGTATTGTATGTATCAGTATTTCCGAAATACTAAATTTTCACAAATAATATAAAAACAACGTTTATTTATAAAAATCTTCATTTTAACTCAGGATATCACTCGATTGGAGGTTTTATTACACAAACACCACTGGAACAATTATTCTTTAAGATGCTGAATATTATATCATACTATACAATACAATGCACATGATATTTTGATTTTTACATTAATCAGCATTGATCAATATTTTAAGGTGAAGTTATTCTTACGTTCTACAGATGGCAGCACAAAAATACCGTAACACTATATTAATCAACGTTGAATCTTATTTTGAGATGAAGTTATTCTTATGGTCGCCAGATGGCAGCATGGTAACACAATAACACTATATTAATCAGTATCCTGAATAAGTATTTTAAAAAAATTTTC
This sequence comes from Araneus ventricosus, assembly GCA_013235015.1. NCBI lineage: Eukaryota > Metazoa > Arthropoda > Arachnida > Araneae > Araneidae > Araneus > Araneus ventricosus. The sequence goes on from BGPR01000276.1 coordinate 566,842, forward strand.
ATTTGAATAATAATGTTTACATAGTCATTTTGTTTTACTGTATATAAAAGGCGGGCCGGATTCAACTAATGAAGTTAACCATAAAACAGCTCTCACATATGGATTATCTATGGAAAAAATTGAGTGTTATTCTCATCGTAAAAATATGCACGTGATTTTTTGTTGCGAATCTTTTATTTGATTTTCAATCAGTACTGTTATTATAAATGTTCAAGGCGTCTCGTAATACATTGAAAGAGGAATAAATAATTTTCAAATGAAGCATGCACAGTAGAGCAATGAAAAGCACACTGCGCATCCAAAACAGTGTTTGGCGACAGCAAATGAAATTGCGCCAAGAAAAATTGGCGAGAAGCAAGTGTGCACCGTAGAGTAAAAGTTTACCATTATATGATACTATTCAATACAGCGAAAAAGATATTATGAGTTTTACATTTATCTGTATTGTTCAATATTTTAAGATGAAATTATCCTTTCCGTCAACAGATGGCAGCATGGTAATACTGTGACACAATATGTATCAGTGTTATTCAATATTTTAAGGTGAAGTTATTCTCATAGTCGACAGGGTAGCACAATGATACCGTAACACTATATTAATCAACATCGAATAAAATGTCCGAAAAAATATTTTACAAAATGTTCATTTGAATAATAATGTTTACGCAATCATTTTGTTTTACTGTATATAAAAGGCGGGCAGGATTTAACTAAGGAAGTTAACCATAATAAGCTCTCACATATGGATTATCTATTGTTCTGTGAAAAAAATGTTGTGTGGCAAAATATGCACGTGATTTATTGCTGCGAATCTTGTATTTGATTTACAGTATATACTGCAATTATGAATGTTAAAGGCGTATCGTAATACATTAAAAGATGAATAAATAAATTTCAAAATTATTTTAAAACCTTTCAAACATATTATTAAAATTACTTTTAAACCTTATTGCCTTAATTTATTAAATAAGCAAAGTTAGATATAAGAGCTAAAATTGTTTCCTCTTTGACTTCTAATTTCATTTTGAACTCGAAATTGTACCGATAAAAGATAATTTAATTAAGAAAACTATTCAGATTAATTGTGAATGAACGTGAAATTTCATAGAGATCCGAGCTTTCTAACTACATTTTATTATCATCATTTACGCTCGCTGACGCAAGGCTAGCTGGTCTAGTGGTACGGCTTCGGGTTAGTTTGCAGAAAGTCCCGCGTTCTAAGCTTGCCGTAAGTAGTAGGTTCAAAAAATAACAAAGTATTACTCAGAGGTTGAGCAGTTCGGAAGTGAGTGATAAATATTTTTCCATGCTTCTAAAATGTATTTTTAAAATATTCACTATATTGTTATATTATATAATATTATATAATACTAGCTGTATGACCAGGTGTTGCACGGGCTATCTCGAATAATGCGCCATTCACTGAGGTCTCGTGATACGTCCTGTCTGACCAATCGGCTATTTCTTTGTTCTTCTGTTTTCTTCGGCTCTTCTCTCCTAGTTAAGTTGTGCCATGTCTGACAATCGGCTATTTCTTTGTTCTTCGGCTTTTCTCTCCTGGCCGCGTTGTGCCATGTCTGACAATAGGCTATTTCGTTGTTCTTCGGTTTCTTCGGCTTTTCTCTTCTGACCACGTTGTGCAATTACTGTCAATCGGCTATTATTCTGTTCTTCTGTCTTAGCCACATTGTGCCATACTTGACAATCGGCGTTTTTTTTCTTCGTCAGTTTCAGCAACTCTCCTTTCACGTTTCCTAATTGCCTGCTGTCTACAGGCAGCATCCACTGTAACTCCTCTTTTTCTTTTAGGTATCGGAAAAAGCGAGAATTGGACAAAGAAAAAATAGTAACTTCCAAATATCTTGCACGGGCTATCTCGAATAATGCGTCATTCCCTGACGGAGAGAAGAAGTGAGGTCATGTGACACAAACGCTTAGATAAATCAGCGTTTCTGGGGATAAATATTTTTTCATATTCCCGCTTCCAGTTTATAACCACATGAGATTGAGCACGCAATGCCTTCGGCATTTCAAGCGTGTACCGGGCAATTTTTTTAACTTAAAAAAACATCAGCGACTTCGCTTTCTGCAAAGCGGGACACTAGTAGCTTCGCTTATTCACTGAGAAGCGAAAACACAGAATAACAAACAGAGTTCTGAAACTAAAGTGAATGAAAATGTACAAAAACGAGAAAAGTGTAGTTAAAACTTCACATACCTATTTGAATTGCCCAATTGCTGTTTACACTTAGGACACTGGTATCCGCTTGCTATCAATCCCTGATTCACACACCTCGAAAGGGAACCAATGCCATAATCAACAACAGCTGTACGAAGCGCACGTAACGAAATGATAAAATCAGACAAAAATCAAATCGACAAAACAAATTCGATTGAATCGACCAATCACATGAAACAGATCAACGGAACAAGCCAATCAAAACAAATCGTAATATTGCGCCATGCGCAAACCACCGATGAAAAGATCAATTTCCGCGCACGCGCACATTTCTGTCGTAAAAATCATCATTGCGCAACCAAAACAAATGTTCTCTCCTCTCCATTCCTGGCAGCAAAGAGTTGGCGATCCTAAGAGGAAGGAAGTAAGTGGGCACCGTAGAGTAAAATTTAACCCATATAATATTCATCATCTCAAAGAATAATTGTTCCAGTGCAGTTTTTTGAAATAAAACATTCAATCGAGTGATATCCTGACTTAAAATGAAGATTTTTATAAAAAATATTGTTTTTATATTATTTGTGAAAATTTAGTATCTCGGAAATACTGATACATACAATACAATACTTTGTTATGGTATTCGATGTTCCTCGGTGTTCATAATATTGTATAACATTGTGCAAATATTGTATAATATTTCTGTGCTACTGGGGTATCGGATCGTAGGCCTTAGGGTTGTAATAGTAATGGGGAGCTTCAGCATTTTTTAAAAACACGTGAAACACGTATCTGAAGAATAAATCGTTCTAATTTCAAATATGCAAGTGAAATTTTACATAAAAATTTATTTATTTAAATATTGAGAGCGAAAGATGCACTGAAATAGCAGGAATCATGAATCAATCCGAAACGCACTCTCATTGGCCGAGTGGATTTTGACGTCAATGCTGCCTTCCTTCGCATACTTCTCTTTCGCTACTATTGTGCTCTACTTTGAATCAAGGCGTTTGTGCCAGCTAACATTTTAGAAGTGGAGTTTTTGGCTTTTCTACTATTCAACGTTCAATTTCACAATGGATATTGGTCTTGTACGAGGTAAATCGGATAATTTGCCAAGGATAGATTCTACAATGATGGCAATGTATTTCAAGAAAAATTCCGATTTTATGATGGCTGAGATACGAGGAATAAAAGCACAACGGTAAAATTCCTCCTTTTTTTGTCTTATAATCCTCCTCAATGAAACAACATAAAACAAAAAATAAAATAAAATGCTGAACTTAGCTAAAAAAAACCCTGTCATAACTCAGAATCCAAACAGTATGCCATGGTGTGTATACTAATTTGTAGACAGACAAAGTGCTTAAAAAATAAAAAAAGCATGAAAAACAGAACCGATGAAACAAAATTAATTTTAGCTTAACTTCTTTTTAATGTTAACCGAATTCGGCATAAAAAAAGAAAGGAAATCTTTAAACTCCCATAAAAAATCCACTGAAAATGAAGAAATAAATTAATTCTGGTAATGCTATTAAATCATCACTCTTCCCGTGTGGGTGAATCATCATAAATAACAAAAAATGCAGGAAACCGCTAAAGGCCAGCTACGTTTTCATGTATGTGTCCGCGCTTAACTTTTCATGTGAAAAAATAAAAATAAACTTTTAAAAAATTATACAAAACCGTGGTTTGAAAAGTAAAAAATAATTTTCTTTTTAAAATCGGTGCCAAAATAGAAATAATATTAAATTAATCAACAACAGAACATTAAAACAACATGTAGCTACCATGTAATCTTTCAATACGAGCTCATACAGGTGCTTATGCCTTTAACCTCATCTTATACATATACCAGAAACAGAACAAATATTAAATTCAAGGCCCTTCGTTACAGTACTTTCTGATATTGTTATGGGTATCAATAGTTTCTTAAAATGTAAATTCCATGTAATCAAAAAAGGGGGATAATAGAGGGTAAAAACAAATTAAATTTAACTATTTGCTTTAAAATATCCTTTTCTTTTTTCCTGCAAACCTCACCTTATACTTCTTTAACTAACTTTTTGAAGACAAATTTTGATTTTAATACATTCATTGAATATAAAGGATTTATTTTGCATCATAAATTAATTCTGCGAATTATTTTGTTGAACTACGAATGAAAACGAATTTCATTATCAAAAAAGTCGTGAATTTAAACTAATTTTTAAGACATTAAAATAAAAGAAACATTCGAATATTCATTGAAAAAAATTTATGCAATAAAATAACAAGAGTAAGTTTTTTTTTTTAAAGAATCTTAAAAAAGGTGGGATCTTCTATATCTTTATATATTTCTTCTATATTTTTTTACCCTTTGAGGGGCCATGGCCCCTCAATGGGTAAAAAAATAAATTCCATGTTATGAAACGGGAAAGAACTAATTAAATTTGACTATTTGCTTTAAAATATCTTTTTTTTTTGGCTGCTAACCTCACCTTATACTTCTTTTAAAAACAAAAAAGCTATCGAATTCTGAATTTACTGTGCTTCATGATATACAATTTTAATAGGTATAATATATGTTAATAACTCACATCAAAATGATCTCCACAGACATGACGAACGCTGCTTCCTGATAATTCCGGATTAAGCTTCGGATCTCTCTTCATCGCTTTGCACCACTTTTTGTGAATAACATAATTTTTTGCAAATTGATAAATAATTTATCGGGTGCCGTTACAGTTGTATTACTACATTTAGGAACAATACAATACTCGTATTTTTCCGTCATTATTTTATCTGATGCGATAGTCGGAAAATATAGAAAAAAAGAGAATCTCTATAGAGAGCGAACGGGAAGGAAGCGTGTGTCTCCCCTGTCAGGCAACTATGACGTCAGACCAGTTTCGCGCCAAAATGGATCGTTTTTCCCGCGTTTTCAGAGAAACGAACTTTGATTGCAAATTTTAAAAAAACAAAACTGTCTAGAATTTTTAAAAAATGTTATTGTTCGTTTCGAAGCATTTTAAATCGATTTAAAAAATAAAAAAATGCTGAAGTTCCCCATTACAAGTGTTAGCCAATGGACATCATATAATTTGGCATAATTTTGGTTTTGGGGCCGCCAAAGAGGTGTTTTTTTAAAACTAGGAACTTGGGTGGGGACAAAAAAGTTTTTTGATCTAAAAAGATAGGAGAGGTGAGATAGGAAGAAGAGGGCCGTATTCGGATTTTTGCGGCGGATTATCTGTCAGGCCGCTTAAAAACCAATCCTACTATGGGGAGTGTTTTCGATCCCACTATTTGGCGATATTTCGCTTTTTTAGCGAGAAATGCTTTGTAAAGTTTCTCTATTTCGACGACGACCGAGAGATGCAATCTGTTATAAGGATGTAAGCATTTCTACTTTGTAGTTTTTTTTTGTGTGTGTATGTGTGCGACTTAAAGTAGAATGAATTCCTTCTTGAGTGTCTTAAAGTTGAAAATAATTTGTTATTAGTTGTTAATTGTAAATGAAGATGGAAGGTTTTCAAAACACGTAGAAGAAAAAACTCAGTTTCGCGCCAATCAAAGTGAATACGGAAACCCTAGCAGGCACAATGATCAACTTGGCGTATTAAAAGACATTCCCATAGGCGCCTGTAGTGGGATTGGTTTATATGCTGTCAGGCCGGGCTGGAGATGCAGGATTCGATAAGGCCAGGCCGTGGCGACTGATACACCTCACGAGCGGAAATGCTACGACGCTGGGTTGACACAAGGGGCGTCCCCAAGATGTGCATTTTGGCTTCGATTTTCTGTGAGTCGAAGTAAAGGCGATGAAGAAGGATGACGTCAGCCTTGATGGACCCGCCTTCGGACTGTCCGGAGTTGGACCATTATATTACCTCATCATACCGTGTTTTAGCCAAACATATCCCACTTCTGACACACACACAAAAATTCTACTCCCACGAATATAGAACTGGAGTTCCGCCATGTCCGGACTGTTCTGAACTGAAACACATGTACTTGAAAATAGGCCCATCCGTTGCAGAATCTTGCTCATCAATAGCCCATGTGAAACTACAGACAGTGCATTACATTTTTTTACGCAGACATTGCTAAGGAAATTGGTATCCAGCACACTGCCATGTCCGACCTGGAATTTGATCAGATAAGTGTTTTACATTTAAAATTTTATCTTGACTATGTAAAAAACAGGTATGGAAACCCATAATATAATTTAAGGGATAGTAATTGACAATAGATAAATTGTTAATCTATAATTGATTATAGATTATAATTGTTAATCTATAATTGATAATAGATAACGAAATAAAAATTATTATTTGGAAGTATTATGAGGAACTATCGAAGGGTTAATTTGATGTAGATTCAT
>BGPR01000276.1:573393-663156 GCA_013235015.1 Araneus ventricosus
GTCAAAGAGGAAGCAATTTTAGCTCTTATATCTAAGTTTGCTAATTTAATAAATTAAGGCAATAAGGTTTAAAAGTAATTATAATAATATGTTTGAAAGGCTTCAAAATAATTTTGAAATTTATTTATTCCTCTTTTAATATATTACGAGACGCCTTTAACATTTATAATTAAGGTATTGATTGAAAATCAAATACAAGATTCGCAGCAATAAATCACGTGCATATTTTTACGTAGAGAATACCACACAACATTTTTTTTCACAGAACGATAGATAATCCATATGTGAGAGCTCTTTTATGGTGGTCTGCCTTTTATATACAGTAAAACAAAATGATCGTGTAAACATTATTTAATATCCAATGAAAATTTTGTAAAATATTTTTTCGGACATATGATTCAACGTTGATAAATGTATTGTTTACGGTATCACCATGCTGCCATCTGTCGACGGAAAGAATAACTTCACCTTAAAATATTGAATAATACAAATAAATGTAAAACTCATAATATCTTTTTCGCTGTATTGAATAGTATCATATAATATTCAGCATCTTAAATAAAAATTTGCTCCAGGGGAGTTTTTTAAAAATAAAACCTCAAATCCAGTGATATCCTGAGTTGAAATGAAGATTTTTATAAAATACATTGTTTTTATATTATTTATGAATATTTAGTATCTCGAAAATGCTGATATATACAATACAATACCCAGATAGCATGTACACTTGCAGAAAGTTTGATTTTTCTTGATATTAGCTTGTCATGATAAACTTGATGTGGCAGCTTTGCAGCGAACATCCTGCAAAGTAACAAAGCATAATCGACCAACCCACTTGCAAAGCAAGTTTGCAGTGAAGATGTCATGACGAACTTCACACCACGATTGCAAAACGAGTTTGCTGCAAAGATGATAGCACACTTAGAGATAATTTTTGTCTCTGTTTTAAAAAACATTCTATTTTTAATAGCATCTCCTAGAATAAGTCAATGATAAATTTGTGAAAAAACTAACTTTTTATAAAAAAAATTTTTTTGAAACATTTTCCATCTTTTTACTAAATATAGAACTCGCACTTTAAAGAAAACTATATTGCCTTTTTTTAATGTTGAAATTTTAACGTTCATGAACAAAATTAAACCTGAAAAACAGTCGATGTTTGTTGAAAAATAAACTTACATTTTGTCCCATTTTAAAAGTAATTACCTTTGAGCTCTAATTTCATAATTTATTCTACTAGCAAAACGTAGTTATTATCGAAAACCGTTCTCTCTTTGACTTCAAATCATATTTTCAACTCAAAATTTAAAAAATTAATGAAATCTAGAAGTCAATTTAAAATAAATCGTATAGATGAACGATTTATTAGCGCAATCTATCTTCGTTTCTCAGAGTCTAGCTGGCCGAGTGGTTAGAGCGACAGGATTGGGAAACGGTAGGTCGCGGGTTCTAATCCGAGGTCGTGTTTTTGCTATAGATTGCGATGAGTTTGATGCCACAAGCTTGTGACAAATTTGACGCGTGGTGACTAAATCGTTTGCGTAAACTTGTTTCAAGCTTTCATTTTTGTCGTGTCAAATTGGTTGCAAGCTTGCTGCAAACTAAAAATGGTATCTGGGTACTTTGTTACGGTTTTCGGTGTTCCTCGGTATTCATAATATTGTGTAACATTGTGCAAATATTATATAATATTTCTGTGCTACTTGGTAGTAGCGAATTTAAATTTTGTAAGGGTTTTAATGATTATCCCAAATTAAAAGTTAATTAAAAAGGCTAGTTATGCTCAAGATTAATATTGCAAATAAAGAACCAGAAACAGCACAGTTTTATTCACTATCATACCCAGATAGCACGTAAGTTTGCAGCAAGTTTGATTTTGACTTGATATTCCCTTGTCACGGCAAAATTTGACGCGTCAAACTTGAAACGAACTTGTAGCAAGTTCGCTGTGACAACTAGCGCCAAGCTTCATGCAAAGATAGCACAATAAAAAGATAATTATCTTTGTCTCTGTTTTAAAAAAACATCCGATTTTTAATAGCTTCTCCTAGACAGCCCTTCTTTTTGTTAATTCAATAAATCAATGATAATTTGTGAAAAAAATAACTTTTTTATAAAAAAAAATTTTGAAACATTTTCCATCTTTTTACTAAATATATCACTCGCACTTTAAAGAAAACTATATCGCCTTTTAATTAATGTTGAAATTTTAACGTTTATAAACAAAATTAAATCTAAAAAACAGTCAGTGTTCGTTGAAAAATAATAACTTAGACATTTTGTCCCATTTTAAAGTAATTACTTTTGAACTCTAATTTCATAATTTATTCTGCTAGCAAAACGTAGTTATCAGCGAAAATCGTTCTTTGACTTCAAATCATATTCTCAACTCAAAAAATTAATGAAACCAAGAAAAAAATTTAAAATAAATCGTATACGAATCGAATCGAACGATGTATTAGCGAAATCTATCTTCTCCTCTCAGAGTTCAGCTGGTTAGCGTCTCCGCTTCGGAACCGGGAGGTCGCGAGTTCTATCCCGGGTTGTGCTCGTACTCTGTTTTTTGCTATAATTTGCAATGAGTTTGCAATGCAAGCTTGCGGCAAACTTGCTGCAAGTTCGTCCTATGGTGACTTCGAGGCTTGCGTTAACTTGCTGCAAGCTTGTTTCACACTTGCACACTTGTGACAAATTTGCAGAAAGCTTGCAGACTTGCAGTGCAAGTCTGCTGCAAACTAAAATTGCTATCTGGGTAAACACTACTGCTCTATTTAGATTTTTTATTCTTCAAAATGTTTTTGTATTTTTAGCCTATTCTCAGACTTTAAAATTTTTTTATTCAGTTGTTTTAAGCCTTCTTTTTCTGTACACTTGAGCAATGATAAACAAGATAATTTCGTAGAGCATGCTAAAATATCTAGTTTAAAAGTATACCTAATGTTCTAACCTAATTTGATGACCTTCTGCTGCCATTTTATTACCCCCCTTCAATCTTAATGACCTGAGAGTTTCTCCACTTCGTAGTATTTTATCATTACGCATAACATCACATATTTGGACAAAGAGATGATTTAGAATAATCTGCTATCAAAATCTAACTAAAAAGAAACTCTCTTCTCTCTATCTCTCTAACTAAAAAGAAATTGAGAAATCTGATGCATTGCAAAAAAATTATATTTGCAACATATTACAAAAATTGCTAAACTGCCTTCTTTGACGTACGACTTAGAAGGCAGTTTAGCAATTTTTACAATTTTAATTCTAATCAATTTTTACAATTTTAATTATAATTAAAAATGATTATATTTTTTATTTCTAACTCAAGATTACAATATCAAAAATCATTTCATTAAATGAATCTCGATAAATTTAAATTAATGGATTTGATAAAAACTATTTAAGAAAAAAAAATGAGTTTGTACTTTTTTCAAACAATCAAAAATTTTTGCTATACACGTTTGAGATAAGTCAACAAATAGGAACGCAATTTAGAAATTATTAAGAAATAATATTTTTGAAACGTGAGTAATTTAAAGGTCATCGAAATTTTTTTTATACCTTTTGATTTTGAACGAGGAATTAAGAATAGGAATTACTTCAAATTTATCTGATAATAAATTAAAAAATAAAGAGTAAAATAGAATAAAAAGCTGAATATACATTATAACAAATTATAAAAGAGAATACTCTAAATTTTAATTCTCAAAAACATTAGCCCTGCAGCGATCGGAAGAAGACATACTGGGACTATTTTGGCTAAGGCTCAAAAACTGCTAAGACGGCGTCCTACCGACCTCTTCCATGTAGGCACATAATGGGAAAGGCATATTTAAATGACATCTACAATTTGTTCAAAATTTAAAAGCTATTGATTCAACTGACATGAATTCACTAAAAATTTACATTTTGTCAATAATAGATTTTAACAGCAGTGGATATTTGATAACTGCAAAGAGTTGTTTAATTTTCCTTGATGATGATTAAAAGATTTTTTACTGTATGGAGCTCATCAAGATTGGAAACTTGATATTTAATTAGAAAGAAATCTGAGCTGAATACTGATTTCATTACTGATCGCTTCAGTAAATATATTGTTTCCAACAAAGTAAATGACATTCATAGGAAGTCCTAACCAGATAATAGAAATCAAAAGCGTCTTAAAATATTGAAGATTCTTGCAAAGTCACTAACGTAATTTTAAATATTTAACAGAAATGTTAATTAGAAACTATAATAAGTAATTGAACTTAATAATTAAAATTATCAATATAGTTCATTACCTAATTATAATCATTAATCAAAATTATTCATTAAAATTATTATCAATTTAATTAATTAACCATTTAATTAAAATTATAATATTGTTAATTATGATTCATAATTATTTTAAAATACAGGTTCAATAATAAAGTCGTTATTAAAGCAATTATGGTCAATTAATCAGTTTGCGTTTCGCACTTGGACCGAAATAATAATCCGCAGATCCGGATCCTCAGTCAGACTGGCATCCGTAGATTCGAGTCCACGAAAGGAACCAACTCACTCTGTTGCCAGATACCTATAGTGAAATCTGCTGTAAAAAGAGCATGGATTGCTGTACACTTTTCGAATATAATAATACCATTTTTCATTACGAAAAGGAGTTCATTTGATTCAAACCGCATCATAATCTTGTTGGCATTTTGAGTAAATGAATCTTAATTTTCCTGAATCTGCTTACATATCAGACTGTACTAGGTCAAGTTTGAAATTGACTGAAGCGAGCTTTTCAGATTTTTCTTGGGTTACAGTATGAACTGAAGTGAAATCAGTATAACGTTTTGGATTTTACTGTTAATGGTTTTAGTCGTGCGCTTAGAATTTGCGTTGTGATTTTTAGAAACTGCTTAATTAAACTTTTCTGAAAACTATTAAGCATTGGTTGGCTCATCAGATATTTTTTTAGATTATTTTTTACATTTATTACGTGTGGACCGGTTTAAATTATTTTAAATCTAATTTTAATCCTGCTTCAACGTAAAATATTTAAAATTTTCAACTGGCCTTTGGTCCAAGTAAGTGTTCTTCATATTTCTGTGTTTGTACTTGTGTTCAGTGGTGAAGTGAGGTTCACGAAAATTTCTATTACAATATATAATTTAATCTTGTTCACTATTTGATAAATGCCTTGTCAATTTCATTACAAATTGAAATAATACAAAAATGTTCATGCTAGTTTTTCCTAAAATTATTTTGATGTTTACATTTTTTAAAACCAAACAGTTATACATGGATTTTTAGAGTTATTCGTGACATTACAAAATAATGTAAAATAAATATAAAATAGTAATAAATCGTCTTTATTAACTTATAATTTTAACTGCAAAAGTTAATAAATTTTAATGTGACATCCTTTGCCGTGTATCAAAATGAAACTTGATTTTACAGTGCACTCCCGATTATCCGGGTTAATCACCGGGAGGGATCGCATGGACAATAGAAAAACACGGATAATCCGAAAACTCCTTTTTATTAAAGAAAAAATCAACATCTGTACAAAAATATAAAAATTACTTACATTTGCATGCTATATAACATCAAACTAGGAATTTTCCTTTTAACATTTACTGCTCTAAAAAATCTGTTATGCGTCTTTGCTTCTGCTGTTTGTTCATCTCTTGTCGTATACTGACACGTTTGACAAACCGCAGTAATGTCACCGTAATCAAATCCTCTTTGTCCCGTATAATCCAACAAAGTTTCCACAGATTGCAGAGCAGCAGAATGAGAAATTGTATTTCCCTCATTTAGCACATTTTCTGCATCAGTACCAATTGATTCTTCATTATCAAGTTCTTGAAGGATTTATAATTTTTGTTAAACATTTAAAATGTTTCATTTCAAACCACTCATTTTTACCAGTAAAAAATTTCACGCTACTAACTGACGATAAACAAGATGCAAAAACTAAACGAACACGTGCAGAAGTGAAAGAGGACGAAGAAGTTAAAGAATGACGTGCAAGGGAGAATGAGCTAGATGATTCATTTCTTAGAAAATTAAGGGTTGAACCGGTAGAGATCGCACGTGGAGGAAAAAAGAAAAAATCTATTCTTTAGCCCCCGCCATCACGGCTCACTAGTTTCGCGGAACTAATCTCTCGATCGAATCTTTCTTTCGCGACACATCAACATCGATTTTACATGCATGAAAATGTTTCTCTTTAACTTTTTTTGTGAGTCTGGAATGAGCACGGATAATCTGCAAACAGGATAATCCGAGCACGGATAATAGAGAGTTTACTGTATTTCATTTCTTCAAACATCTAGGAGTCGTGTGGAATTGATAGTAGCTGTGATTCTCTGCTTTTAGATTCTGTGAAATAAAAATTTGAAAGCATGTTAATAATCCTACTTAAAATTCTTTGTTATTTATATATATATGTAGCTTTGGATACAGTTCTATTAGCGAGGTTCAAATTAGTGCCAAACTTGACAATCGTATTAGTGCCGGCATTCATCGCCGAAAATTTGTCTGGAGCCTCTCTGATGGAATTGTACCTAATATTACAATGTTCCCATTAATTCTCTAAGGTCTGTTGCTTACTTTTTTGTTTTGATGTTTTGTTTTAGTGACAGAAAAGTTGTGAACATCCTGTTTAAATCAGGCAAATAAATAAGGTTACAAAGACAAACAATGTTAGCAAATTAGACTAGCAAAGTCTTGTGAAAAATTAACCTGAATTGATAAATTTAATTTTTCATGAAGATAGAGATCCACACAAATGACGATGGAGACAGTATAAATTTTAACTTGATATTTATTATGGCACAACATGGATACCCCTCGTAACCATGACACAAGATAGATAATTAAAAAACAATACTTAACATATCTCGTAACGGGTCGCGGCACATTCACATCATGACATCTTCTCCGGAAAGAGAAAGGAGAAGCCAGAGAGAGACAGAGAGAACCAAAACTAGCATCGCACCTTTATATATGTGTGATGATTAAGAAATTTACATCTTCTTCAATGACATGCTGATTGGGATCAATCAGTGATCCGAATCAGCATATCATTCCAGTTAGCGTCGATCGCAATGCTGACCAACTAGAGCCAATAAGATTAAAAAATCATAGTCTTGCTGATGCTGCCGATAAAAAGAGGAGAGATTTAATTTATTCCCAACAGAAAGAAGATTTGAGGGAATTTGATTTGTATTACATTTGTTCTAAAATCAACAGATTCTGCCTATTTGAAACATAATAATTTTTAAAAATATTTCAGCTTAGGGGTTTGTTTTTTGGCATTATTGCTAGCTCACACATTGATATCCCTTATATTTGCTATTCATTTTTCTATTTCTTAGAGGTATCCATAAATAGAATTAATTCCTTTTGTGGTAAAACTTTATTTTATGGTACAGTCTTGTTTGGCAACATTTTTTCTTGGTGCAACTCTGAATGTTGCCCATCTCTTTGGGATCATCAGTTGGCTATACCAAATGAATGGCGGAAAACAAGACTACACCATAAACTACAGTTTTACCCCCCCCCCTTTTTATCAACATTTATAATATACTGAAAATAGATAAACCCAAAATGCAAGGTAAATTTTTTTTTATTTAAATGATATAGAAAATTACAACACACAGGAAAGTCTTGAATAATTGCAGTATACCAACATTTTTTAATATAAATATAACATACTTACATTTTTTAAAAAATACTTTGCACTGTACAAATTGATAAGATGAGAGAAAAAAAAACACTATGAAGTCAATTTGGAAATGTTTCAAATTTCTATTTAAATTTATTATTGTATTTAGTTTTAAACCAAAATATTGATTTTAGAAGTGATTCAATTAAAATGAGACTTGTGTAATATTAAGGTGACCAATTTTTATACAATGAAAAGGAGGACACAAATAAATTGAAAAAAATAAAATATCGTAAATAAAATAAACATTTTATTCATTGCAAGAATAATGCAAAAAACACTATAATATGATAAATGAATGGTAAATGTGGAGTTAGCGGTATGTACCTGTTTCTCGCCAATTTTTCTTGGCGCAGTTTTATGTGCTATCTCCAAATATTGTTTTGGATGTGCAGTGTGCTTTTTATTGCTCTCTTGCATATGTGTCACCTGAAAATGAGAGATTGAGCACGCAATGCCTGCAGCATTTCAAGCATGTACCGGGCAAATTTTTTAACTTAAGAAAACATCAGAGGCTTTGCTTTCAGCATAGCGGAATAATCGTAGCTTCGCTTATTCATTGAGAATCGAAACATACAGAATAACATACACTGTACTGAACCGACATTCCAAACGAAATTTTATTCAAATTCGAATTTATCGACCAATTGCATTGAAGAGTTGAACAAAACAGTCCAATCGAAATGTGGTGCAATACAGCCTGATAAGCAAAACTCTGATGAAAAGATCAATATGTGCATATGCGCGCTGGTCACTCATTAAAAACATCTAGATGCATCCAAAACAAATGTTCTCTTATCACCGTTCTAGGCTGCAAAGAGTTGGCAATCCTAAGAGGAACGAAGTAAGTCGATACCGTACACTCCACATTAACCAAATGCATAATAAAACGTTTGTAACATTTTAAATTGTAATTATACTTGCATGCCTATTAATATTATTTAAATGAGTACTTTTCCGTTCAATGAATTTTTTTTTGCAACATATCTTCTGACAATATATTGGAAATATCTGTGTAAACCTGGAGTTTAGGGTGCATAGTATTTTCTCGCCAATTTTCTTTGGCACAATTTTATTTGCCGTTATCAAACACTGTTTAGGATGCGCAGTGAGTTTTTTTATAGGTCTCCTGCACATTCAATGCCTATGGCATCTCAAAACGAGAGATTGAGCACGCAATGCCTTTGGCATTGCAAATGTGTAACAAATTGGGCAAATTTTTTTAACTTAAAAAAACATCAGCAGCTTCACTTTCAGCAATTTGGCCCCTCGTAGCTTTGCGTTTTCATTGAGAAACGAAACACTCAGGGAAAGAACGAATGCAGGAAAAACACGATGACTGAAGACAATGAAACATAGCAAGGGAACCATTGTTTCCAGAAAAAACATTCCTTTTTCGATATTTGGAAGCCATAATCAGCAACACAGAGAAAGAGAATCAGCAAATTCGATGAGCAAAAATCTTTAGAAGAGAAGCGAATGGTTATTGAAAAAAATCGTTTGGTAAATGGTCAAAAAATTCCAAACGAAGTCTTATTCAAATTCGTACGCCGACCAATCAAATAGAAGAAAGCAGACAGTGGACCAATAGAAATGAGGTGAAATTAAGAAATCCACCGTAGACGGGTAAACAAATCACTGACGTGCATGCACAAACGACGCCGAAAAAATTTTCAACTCGCATCCAAAGCAAATGTTCTGGCACTATCTCTCTTGGCGACGAACAATTGGTGAGCGTAAGGGAAATGAAGTGAGTATGCACCCTAAACTCCAGGTTAACCAATATCTGAATAAGAAATATCCCTCATACTGAATTATATGGCAAGAGCTGTAGCTAGAGTATCAACATTCAATGGCGATTTCTCGCATGTCCAAAAATCATTAGGAATTGAAAAAATCCTTAAAACTGCTAAATTAGTTCCAAGGCAGCACAATGTAAATAGAACAAGAATAAATACATTTTCATGCAATGTATTCATTTTTGAAATGACTGAATATTTTCGCCCATCTTTTATCAATTTCAGCTTGTTTATTTTCCCATTATATGGATTTTTGAGAATTTAAATATTCATTCAGTCTTCTAATGTCAAATATCGAAAAGGAGGATACTTCTCAAGGGAGGGCAAGACTTACAAAAGGAGGACGGTTGGTTACCTTAGTGCAAATGCTGGTCACCGAAGATGAATTTTAAACATTTATTTATTTTCTTTGTCATAGATGTTATTTAAAGAGAGATAATCTGTTGTAATTTTATATAAAAAAAGGCCGATTATTCTCTATCAAATTTTTTATATTTGCTGTGAATATGCAAGGATGTCGATGCGTGTGATGTGCATTAAATGTACAACTCAATTTAATTTGTAAATTTCTGGTACTTCTGTTATTTGCTGCTTGTAGTATCGTATTTCCACACAGTGTAAGACAACATGTAGTTGGGTGCTAAAGGATAGCGGCCTTTATTTTTGCCATGAGACTATGGTGTTATGCAAATCGACTCAATTGAAAATTTGATGTTAATATATTTCTCGTGTATTTGGAAATTATCATTAATTTAAATCATTATTTTAAATATTATCATTGTTTACACATACTGTGGCAAAAAAAATTCAATCTCGTTGAGTGCCCAGTGGCAGAATACTTTTCAATAGTCTGCAACGGAGGTTGAGTCTCTTAAAAATAGTCTGCAGAATAGTGTGGGACTATAAATATTTTGCTTTCTTTTTTCAGTTATTTATATCAACTTGCAACTATTAAAATACGATAAATGTAAATTAAAAACCATATAACATGTATATTATTTGTATAATATAATTGTATAAATTAATAAACAAAAGCATATGAAGATTAATATTTTCTTTGGAAATATAATTAACAATAATGAAGTATCAAGTTGTTTCAGAAGTAATATTAAGCATACTATACAAATACCTATGCAGAAAATTATATTTGGGTACTTTTCTGTTTTAAACACAGCACTTGGTGTCTTTCTGTTTCGGTGATTTTTTCAAAACAATACATCACTAGCTCATATAAATGAAATATTCTTCAATATGTTAGATGTTATTTAAAAATTTATGCCTCCTGTTTATTGTAAAAAAAAAAAAAAATTTATACCTCCTAATATTGTAAAAAAAAAAAAAATTAAGTGAAGTGTCAAAACGTTTTCTTGTATGTTTTAATTTAAATGCAATAAATAATTGCTTTACTTAAACAAAAACTTGAAACTTATTCAGACATTTATCCTGATTTGTATTTTATCGGTTTGCATGCAAACTGATAAATTGTTCTACAACTATGCATATATAAAATTTTACAGTATCATTGGCTTATTATTTAAAACAAGGGAAGAACAGAGCTGTCATCCTTAAAAATTCTTGATTCAACTTTTTACTTTTATGGAATTTTGCATTTGCACATATGTAGATACATTTGAAAGTCTTATATAATAATGAATTCCATTTCTTAACTAATACTTAGAACGCTTAAAATGGGGCAATTTTGGTTTGAACTCTGTTCCTCATCTTTATCAATTTCAGAATTTTTTTTCCGCCCTGCCTAAAAAAAAAAAATGATTGGAATTGCAGCCGAGAGATCATCAAATCCTTGTGAGTGTTTATTTTCAGCTGGTGTAAATAATACTAATCTAATAATGTAGCATCACAATCAAACAACTAATTTATCTATATATTTGTTATATCTCAAAGTAAAAACTAATGTTAATTCCAGAAACCAAAAAATAGCAGAAAATCCATTGGAATAAACGCTGTGAGAAAACATCGGCTGTGCATCTTGGACACACCGAAGGGCGAGGCATTTATTTAATCTTGCCAGTCAAATTAAATACCATGGGGAGCCCATTCAGCTTAGGAAGAAAAAGGGGAGGGCTAGGATTGCATATTCTTGAAGCAATGGGCTATTTAATAATTACAAGTTCTCTTTTGAAAGTGTGTTTAATAAATTTGATATTTTCATGATGGGATTTATTTTATGAGCATGACAAACTTTATTAAAATAGTCTGCAGACACTGTCCAAAATTCATGATTGCATTTTATGCGATGTGTATGTGTTTTCACTGGGGTTGAGTGTGTTTCATTTCTGCAAGAAATGAAATCTCTTGACCACCATTTAATGAAGCAAATTGTGGTTTTTCGAAATCTAGTCAATGTGCCCCTTGAGTTTTCTCTTCG
Organism: Araneus ventricosus; assembly: GCA_013235015.1. NCBI lineage: Eukaryota > Metazoa > Arthropoda > Arachnida > Araneae > Araneidae > Araneus > Araneus ventricosus. Next base: position 585,284 of record BGPR01000276.1, read on the forward strand.
CAACATCTCCCAATTATTTCTAAGTAAAGATAGATAGGAGTAGAGGTGTGGCAGCAGTTCTTACGATGATATAACAAGGACAATTTGAGAAGACTAATTAATTTTATTAAAAGACGAACTGATAAATGAACCTCGACTGAGTCTACAAAGAAAGACATCATAATGTATAATACATACATAATCATCACATAATTCATCAGTAATAAGAAATCACCCACCCCTGCTATATATACTTATGCAATAACTAAACATTCCCACTTTTGAATGACATCAGAACAAATCAAGAACCGGGTTCAAATTTCTTCACCAAAAAGATAAATCTCGAACATTATGCAAATGTGAAGAACAGAAATTGTAGTTTCATCAACAATGGCCCTCCTCTTCACATTTTGCATCTATTATGAAAATTAAATTTTACCTGTAACCATGAATCTGATATATATACAAGTTCAAGGGTAGCTAAGCTTTAACTGAACTTAGTTTGGTATTTCACGATATTTATGCACAGAGTTGAAGTTGCGTATATGCAAGATTGGCGGCGCAAAACGCCAAATCTGTAGCCTGCTTGACGCGTTAATACACCACTGCAGCTACAGATTTGGCCGGTTTTAGACCTGCAATCTTGGCGCATTAGCTAACTTCAGCTGCATGGCATTAATGCGTAAGTACCCTTTAGTTTTTTGCATCTATAATAAAAATCAAATGTATTCAACTATATTTGTAGATATAAACTTAAATATGCAGTGAAATACATGAAATACAAAATACACAAGTAAAAATTTATCTTTATTACTTCTGTATAAAAACAATTTTATATTTATATATATACAATCCTTAAATTTGTGGTTCAAATTTACTTGGGTTTGTAAAATATCAGCAAAATTCAATTTACTTTGAATATATTTAATATCAAATAATTCTTGTATATTAAATCTCAACAAAGAATAATTTAATATACATGTTTTGTTCTATAGTCTAGTTCGTCCTGCATGGCTTCTAACCATTTATCTTTATAATGCAATTTTATAGTTTCATGAAAAATTTTTGAGGAACAACGATATTCTCATATGGTCATTCTGATGACACACTGCTACTGATTTCATAATACTTCCTAACTATTCCAGAATATGTATTAGTTGCTTTAAAATAAAAAGATCGGGTTGAAATTTTAATTTGTTTTCAGAACAATAAACTTTAACTTCTTTAAGTATCCTTAATGCGTTGTTTTTACCTTCTCATAGTAGTAAATGTCTGTTGGTTTCTATCAGTCCTGGGAGCAGCTTTTGAATCAGTTTACTACACTTGTTCACTAAAGGATTTAGATTCTGTCGCCATCGAGTTTAGATTCTCTATCGATTTCATTATTATCGATATAAGATGCAGTTCTTAAAGGAATTTTATTTGTACATAATCAGGGTCAGGACAGCACCACTCATTCAAATTTATGATTATTTGAATCTACTTTTACTGCATTGATTAATCAAATCTTACATTTATTGTTTCTATTACTTTACAAGATTCAGAACTATCCTACATCCCTTAGTTTGCAGGTCATATCAACTAATATTCTCCATCAGGGTCTCAGATCTAACTTCTTTCTTAGTTTTTTAGGGTATGGACAAAAGCTTTACACCCAAAAGGTTAAGATGTTTTATTGAAGGTTGTTTTCCTCCATACAACTCAAATGGTGTTTTACTTTGATTCAAATCACAAATTCTATTCCAAGTATATACAAAATGCAAAAGAGCTCAAGACTAAAACCTTGACCTAAATCACTATCTTTCAATAAGACATTTATTCCATCAACAACAGTGTAGTTAAATCTTTCACTTACACCGCTTCTGCTGAGGTGTATAAATATTTGTCCTTTCATGTTTTTTCCAACTCGTCACAAAAGTTGTGGAATGCTTCATTTATAAATTGCAAGCCGCTTATCAGTGCGAATGAATTTATTTTTTCTATCCAAAAACCTTTCAAAGTTTTGAATCTACTAAAAGTATTAAAAAGTCAGATTTAGTGATTTAAAGTTGATAAGAAATACACCTTCTACTTATAATTATCTATAATTTTAGAAATACATTGTGTCCATGTATTCGATGTTTTAGGAAAAGACTCACAAGATCCATATGGCTCCAGGGGTTCTTAGAGCAATTTTCTTAATAGAGCTTGAGGTAATGTCTTCCATTTTGCTTCCTTGCATCCGATCTCATAGCCGTTTCTTTTAGCAATGAGCTGCCTCTCTTTCCTCCACAATATTCACAGTCTCTTTCCACGATAAAACTTTGAGAGTGGAGATCCAGGAGCAATATTTGAATGCTATCAAGAGCTTACATCAAAAAGTTCATAGACTCCAGCTATGAAAAAGTTCAAGTGAGGTATATTAGTCCAGAAATGGTACATTTGGTATGCAAAAGGTCAGGGTAGTTTTGATTTTTGTATAGATAGTTGTTATGTTGGGGTCGAACAAATCAAGTTTTAATCCTCTGTACGCCTGCACCAAGCCGCCACTTGAAACAAAACATCAAGAATTTTGGTTTCCCTAGGATTTTTTCACAATATCTCCAGAACGTTGGTTTACAGAAAATATTATCTTACAGAATATTTCACAAGCCAAGTAAGCAATCTCCATGTGTTAACCAAAATCACTTGTAACTAAAGGGAGCCGAGAACAGGCAATTTCCAAAAAATATGTTTCTGAAAAATTTATGAAAAATTGTTATTTTTCGTTGTGAATAGTCGTCTAAACTAATATAAGGATGTTTGAGCAAAGCGTCAAATGAACTCAATTTTAAAGAGCAGTAAGGTTTTATAGGGTCATTCAATGTCAAGTGATCCAGAAAAAAATAATTGAATTTGCTTGATCATTTTATAATCAAATGATTTTATTTGTTGTTGATCCCTTGCACAATTACAGAGGTCAAAAGATCATTAATTTTTATCTTTTTCTGAATTCGATGGCAGCCATTTTTGTTTTCCAGACATTATCTGGAGATTTCAATAGGGTTGCGACAACTTTTATGGTATCAATCGGTAGTCCTGGGACAGGGTTGACATGAAACAAAACCAGTTTATTCAGGAAGATATCAGCCTTATTATCTCCAGTACACATTTAAGGACAGATTTCCCAAATAGCAAAATCAGGTTAAAATTTGACTTTAAAAGCAACAAATTTTCCTTTTGAAGGCATATAATTCCCAAAAGGAATCTATTCTCCATATTAATTTTGTGGGTGTATTAGCAGTTTAATGTACTATACTTTACAAAAAATTAATCAACTGAGATTTGCTTCTTTAGAGGCTTAGTTTTCTTAAAATCCAAAAAAATTTCAAAAAAAATCAAATTTTGTCACCTTAATTTTGTTGGGGCAAAGTTTGAAAATCTGAAATTTTTTACAGATAACCCTCTATAGTGATTATACTGCTGTAAAGAGTTTCGTGTTTGATAGTTTGTTACAATAGCCGTTGGGACTGGAAAACCCATAAAAAATTTATTTTGCCGAAAAATGATTATAAGGCATTAATTTGACTAAATATTACTTATCATCAATAAATTATACATATTCCTGGCATTATTTTGTACTGTACCATAATTCAAAATGAATTTTATGTGATGATATTTCAATCTAATGCACCATTTGTTGTATTAATTTTTCCTCTATTTATTCTCGCTGTTATAACATTAGGATATGTCATTCTCATTTATAAGATAATCTCTTTAAAATGTTGCAGGCCCATGATGGTTTCTCCAAAAAATGCATGGATATTCAGACCTGTTCACAAACTTTAGACTTCCACAACCAAAGCAAGTTCCCCAGCTTACTGTACTCCGTAACCAAATATTGACACCAAAGTGTTTTGCTCTGAATTTTGAATGTTGCTCTAACATTTAGAAGGAAATATCTTCACTTACATAAAAGATAAAGAAATCATTCAACATCATAACACAACTGAGCCAATTCTGAAATTTGCAACACAGTACAAGGAGTTTTAATTTTGTTCCCTTGTGTCAGAGAAAGAATCTGAAATGCTTGATTATTTCCACACAAGCAATTTTATTGCTTTAAAAGATGGTCAATGGTATTGGCAGAGGTCAATGATATTACAGGAGAGGGCCAAGATGTGCTTGTATTTTCATCCCTCACGCCTAAGGACAGCTTTTAAGAAAAAAAGGAGGAAGACCCAGACTTGGGTGCCTATGGAATAGTTGTTTCTTAAGGAACTATGCCTTTAAACTACAACAACCACTGGAAGGACACATAACATTTCCTGCAAAACTAAGTGAAGAAATATCAAACTTCTTTAATGAACACAAATCAAGGTAGAACTATAACCGACTGTAGCTGCATAGTATATATCCATATTTTGTGCTCTGTTAAGGTTATAAATAATATATTGATACTTTTATTTTGAATTTTTAAAGTGTTTTAATAATTAGTAACCACAGTAAAAACTGTTATAAAATAAGTGAATAGAGAAGCTCTAATTATACGAAAGGGTCATTCCATTGTGATCAACGAATTTTGGAAAAGATTTTAAATGTTTATAACATGACAAAATGCTCTTTAAATAATCTCTTGATGAAAGGAATTTTTTAGCCTTTATATTTCAGTGTAATACTAGTCAATAGTACATATCCATGGCAGAAATTATTTAAAAGATAATTATTTAACCAAATTAAATTGCTTTAACTGTGACTAATGAACAATTTAGTTACAAAAGATAAGCCTGGTTTTGCTAATTAGATTCTTCTGAATTTTGTTAATAAAAAAAACTTGTACTAATTATATTATATAGGAATATTGTTTGTAGTAGAATAATTTTAAATGATTGAATAATTAACAATAATTATTTACGATGCTTTATAATTCCTTTCAATGGTGTACTAATCGTAATAGCTAATTCATCATTAATAAAGGCTTGAAAAACAATATTGATACAAAGCAATCTTTTAATACAAAATGAGTCCTTTCTTAAATTTTGCAGAGGGCTCAATAACTTTCTGGTTTCATTTGATATAAAATGGCAGGTTTCAATTTAGTCTAATAGGGTCCGAGCCAAAATGAATTTTTTTCTGAATATCTGCACATCATCAACACATGGTCACTGAAGGGAATTCGCTTTTTTTATACAGTGGCAAGACTGTATGCCCTTGAGCTCACGCACTGATTCAAACCTTTTCAATTGCAGCCAGTTCAAGCAGAATTTTTTCCTCTACCAAAAAAAGGCATTTTATATTTAGTGTTCAAGCGTAGTTCACTTTGAAAACCTACCGCATCTTTTGATGATGGCTTCATCCCCTGCAGCACCTTCTTTCCACACGACGCTTCCCTGCACCGCACCAATGCCATCATGAGGCCCTCTCTTTTCATGGTACAAAGCAGAAACAGCAATGATATGCTTATATTGATTCTTAAAATGTGCTGATGTACCATTCATCATTAGTGCAGTCACGTTATATTTGTTGCAAACAACAACTTGATTATCAGCATTGGCAGTTTTAATATTATTATTCCTTTTCCATTTGCTCGCTTTTAAAGAAAGCAAAATTCGCAATATGCACCATACTTGATCTACATCCCACAGTTCAATTCTGATAATAAAGTTCGTAAGTTTTGACATTCAATTTCAATATTAGGACGATCAATTTAAATAACTGAATGCACTTTTGCTGTACATTAACACATGTTTCTGCAAACGCGTTTTTTTATTGATTCTTATATCAATGACTTTAAGCATCTTTTTTCCCAGGAAGTTGTCTGATACATCATCTCGATAGTAAAAAAAGCTTTCTACACTTGTGGCCATTGTTCTTCTGAGGTTTATAGATGGAATTCAAGAGTCCTATCGGTAGCTTACCTCTCCATAACTGCTTGCTTTATCCTTGACTAGAAGGAAAGACTTCTTAACTTTCCCATTGCTTTTCCTAATGCTTGTGGTGGGGATGAATATGCCTTAAAAGTTGGCTGCTGCTCATAGCAGACTGAGACTTTTTTTTTTTCACTCATCTTTCACATTTTCTGGGCTTTGTTGCTCAGTTTCTATTCCCTTCTTCTTTAATAGCTCATTCCATTTTGCCTTTATTTTATCTTCGCTTTTAACTTTCACTTTGTCCAGTATTCTTTTCTTTCTGGCTGTGCTTGGTCTCACCATTCTGATTTCTGACCCCCCCCCCCCCAAAAAAAAAAAAGACTTTAATTTTTAAAGCCATATAGCGTTTGTTTTTTGAAATTTTAAAAGGAGGAAGTTATTTTAAAGAGTCAGGGTGATGTGACCAACGCACAATAATATTTGCTACAAGTAGTCACATCGATAAGTTAATGCTATCACAGCTCAAAATCATTAATAAATAGAACTGCATTAAATTTTTAAATGATTCATATAATAGTTAACAAGTTAAGAAAATTCACAAAATAAAATTCTAGAAGTACCTCTCTTTAATTAAGAGAGAAAAATTAAGAATTTTGTGACTAACGAACAAAAGAGCGTAATAAGTAAAAATTTGCTGAGAAAATATACTCACTTTAGGATATTCAGAAATTGTCTTCGATGCCGCACGCAGTTAATGTACACCTTCCAAAAAAATGTATTCATTGAACAGGAAATGAAAAAATAAGTTTATAAATAAGTTGTTACAGAAAAATATAGGATTAAAAAAGTACTCAAATACAAAGGCATGTGTTCTTTTCTAAAATAAAATTAAATCGTCACTATTGGAAAATTGTTAAGTAGATCTAGAAACTAGAGATTTCACTGAAAAAATGGGATTTATCATAATTATAGTTGTATTGAAATTTTATTTAGGTGTAAAAGGTAATCATTTTCATGAATGACCTTCAACTTCATTATGCATTTAAAGTGTGCACAAGCTACTTCATGTAAAAAAGGTAAGTTTGTATGCAATAGGTAATTGTAGTTATATCATATTATAATTTATTAATGATAAAAATAGTACTTAGTCAAATTCACGCTCCGTCATTTTTAGCAAAAAATACGTTTTTTATGGGATTTTTAAAGTCCTCTAACTTGACTTATAGATAAATATCAAACATGAAATTTTTACAGCAATATAATAGACTATAGAGGGTTTATCTGTAAAAATTTCAGATTTTTAAACTTTGCCCCAACAAAGATATAAGGTGTCAAAATTTGGATTTTTTTGAAATTTTCGGATTTTGAAAGCCCGTAGCTCTTAAAAGAAGCAAATCTCAGAGTTGAAATTTTTTGTAAATACAGTACATTAAGGAAGCTGCATATCCCCACAAAAGTAATATGGAGAATAGATTCCTTTTGGGAATTATATGCCTTCAAAAATTGAAAATTTGTCATTTTTAAAGTCAAACTTTTAAGCTGATTTTTGCTATTTGGGGTACAATTTTCCTTAAATGCGTATTGGAGATAATTAAGGCTGTATCTTCCTGAATAAACTGGTTTTTGTTTCATCAACCTCAGGTTCACCAGTTCCGAGTAATATAAGTTAACGCAAACCCCTACAAACGCAAAAATCAGCATGTTTTGTAAAACAAAAATGGCTGCCATCGGAATTCAGAAAAAGATAAAAAATTAAAATCAGTCTTTTTGGACTCTCTAATTATGTAGGAATCAACATACAAAAAATCATTTAATTATAAAATGGTCAATCAACCAGCTCTGGATCACTTGACATGGAATGACCCTATAAATAAAGCACTATAGTATGTTTCTACGAATAATATTTCAAGATATGCAGTTGTTCAACGAAAGAACGGTTTAGAAATTTTTGACATCATAAAACAATTAAATAGTCTCAAAAAATATGTATTAAGTTTATATAACAGGAGTTAAAACTTGAACAGTAGTTGTTAGGCATAAACCATATAATATATGTTATTTAAAGTTTTTGCGTTTTTGACGAGCCAGGACGGAAATCGTCAAGCTCTGTCTGCTGTTCCTTGTCCTCTTCATCCAGCTGAAGATAGAAATCTTCGTATATAAAGTTATTTATTGACGATGGCGTGTCGTCTTCATCTTCAATGCTGTCCTCAAGTAGATTGATATCTGACACGTTCTCGCAAGCTTCTCCCAGAGAACAAGTGCACAGGGAAGAACATATAAGACCTGCTTTCCGGCAACTACAAGCATTCTTGCACCCTTTCTTGTAGTTGCAAGATATAATTTTCAAGAGGGATTCAGGAACTGCATCCCTTTCCATTTTGCGTGGGAAGAGGCCGAATCGGGTAGGTACCCAGCCCTACTAAAGAGAATTTTTCTCATGTCCTGACCATTTCTGTTTCTGAAGGTAAGATCTTAAGGCATGAAATCGTGCTGCATCCACGGTTGGGGGTAAACGTGCTAGAGTGGACCTTGCTTTAGTTGCTGATTGGGTAAACAGCGTGTAGTGCAAGTGATTGAGATCACATGCAGAGGTTCTGGGATTACCTCCATATAAATGAATCAGAAAAGTTTCGCCTGCCTTAGCCATTTGGTCAATGGTAGCTTCAAAGTTGAAAAATACTTGTATTTCTTCTTCCAGGTGTCGGTTTTTTTCTAAAAGAGAGCAAAATTTTGTTTTCCCATGGCTGAATAGTGCACTTGTAGTATCACACCCACTGAAAGCATGAATGAACAAAATCATTCTGCTGAATTTGTATTTAAATGACGTCAAGTGTCCTCCCTTTTCCACATTTTCGGAAGTACAAGTTCTCTTTCATTGGAGCTAACCCCGTTAGAAGGACTAAAAAGTCAATGTTTTCACCAACCACGAAAATATTGTCATACTGAGATATAACAGAAACAGCAGTTTCAACAATTAGTACGTCTGCATCCTCTGCTGCCTATTTAACTGTTACATTTGCCTTTTGTAGAAACTTTTTCGAAAGGTCAATGAAACGCACCTTGTTTCTTTCATTTGCCAAAATTGTTCTTGAGAAATTTCTGGACATGTGGCTTCATTGAAGATTATCTCATGTGATGAATTAAGTTTGCTCGTCGAATGCGTTCTGCACTTTTGGTGCTCTTTCCATTCACATCAGAAGGATACCCATCAAACACTACGGCTACGTTCGATCCATAATGTGTTTTTAAACATGCCAGATAACTCTTAGCAATGTCTCGGAAATTCATGTTCTGCTGCCAAACAACTTTGTGAAGTAAGTGGCCTCCATCCACCACTACAAAATTATTTTTACCTTGGACAGCATCAATTTTGGTTGGTGTGAATGCTGAAAACAGGGATGATTTAGTTCCCTTTGCATTCCCTCTTCATTAAACAGTAACAAAGGGAAAGGTGACAGTTCAAATGTGAAAAACATTTTCAAGTCTTCATCTGACTGTTTGGTGACACAAATTCTGTGGAAGAGGGTTAGTGGGTCCACAGTAATTTTTTCTTTCCCAATTTTAGCACTGTTGTTAACAGAAGCAAGTGTAATGACTTTATCTTTACGCTTGAATTTAACGTTTCCGAAGTTGCCACCAGCAATTTTGGAGATTCCCTCGCAATTAAGTTAGTGAGACAAGTGGCAGTTAACATCCGCCGTTCCTACTACATCACTACTTATTGACATCAGCACATCATTTATGGGGAATGGTATGTGTTGAGTAAACCACCTTATATTAGTATAGGACATATTCAACAAAAATTGACAAAAAATAACAATGTTCATAAATTTTTGAGAAAATCGTGATTTTTTTGGAAGCCTGTGTCTCGGTCACTATTTAAGTTACAAAGCTGATTTTGGGCTCAAACTGTGACAAATGTACTCTACTTTAAATTTGTGAAGGATAATATTTTCTGTGAAACCAACCGTTCTGGAGATATGGTGAAAAAATTTAGAAAATATCCAAAATTTTGATGTTTTGTTTAAGTGGCGCGCGAGGTTGAAAACTTGGATTTTACGACACGCGCCCAACACTAACAGCATATCCAAAAATCAAAACTACCCGACCTTTTGCACAGCAAACCCCTATTTTCTGATGGATTTACTGGACTATAGACAGACCCTCCTACTAAAGACTCCTTGACTACAATAAAAATCAACGTAAGGGCATTTCCATGTGGCCCCTAACCATTTGATGCTGATGCAGAGTGTGGCAGCAGTTCTTACGATGATATAACAAGGAGTCACAATTTTGAGAAGACTAATTAATTTTTTTAATAGCATTTAAAACTGATAAATGAACTCGACTGGAGTTCATAAAGAAAACACATCATAATAATACATACATAATCATCATGATAATTCATCATAATAAGGCATCACTCCAATTCTGCTGTATATACTTATGCAATAACTAAACATTCCCATCTTTGGAATTACATCATAACAAATCAAGAACCAAGGTTCAAATCCTCTTCTTCACCAAAAGCAGATAAATCGAACATTATGCAAATGTGAAGAACAGAAATTGAAGTTTTGTCCAACAAAATACATTTCTATTTTGAATATTTGTAAATTGTTCATAGAGGAATTCTCTAATTCAAGATATTTTATGCCATTTAACTATTGAAACAGGAATGTCCCAAACGTCCGTTTAAGCAAAAGACGGTGGTGTGGTTTTTCTTCGTTAGAGTGGCTTGCCCGGAAGGGGTAGGGGAACAGGCGGTTTTCTTAGAATTCGGACAGTGCCAGCTATCATTGTGGTTTTTGAGGAGGAAAGTGAATTTCTCCTATCTCTGAAAGAGGAACTCGGGCATTTCTGTATTTTGAAGTCCTTCTATTCTAGCGGTCTTAGGAATCAGAGGGTTAATTAGCTTATTTGTTTCTAGGATAATCACCATCCGTTTCAATACAAGTTATGTGAATCTTGATTTGTTTTCTTTATAGAAGCTCTATAAATAATCAGATGAATTTTTATAAAGCCTTTTTTTCTGTACTTTTATATTAAAACAGATAAATGTTACTAATAATTTCACTTGTATAAAAGGTTATTTCTTAAACACATTTTCAAACAAAGTTTGCTTTATTGTAATTCTATGCATTTCTTTTTGTATTATTAATTTTAACTAAATTTTTTCCCTTCTGATAGGAAATTAGCTGTCTACTTCGTGATTATGCCTGTAGTGAAAGGCTTGAATGAGAGTGAAGGAGAAGAAATGGATCAGGAAACAGCAGAAAGTGACAAAAGCAGCAATGATGACACTGACTCTTCATCAGGATCAGGTTCTGAGGATGACAGTAGTTCAGGTATTGATGATAAAAGTTTTGATTGAAAGGGTCTCATTATAGATAACCTTTTTCTTACAGGCAGTACTTTAGTTTTTTTTTAAATTTTTGCTTTCATTCTTTATACGTATGCTCTACAAGTAAGCCATTAAGATTTTATCCCCATTGCTCTGCTCATCTCATGGGTCTTTAATCACCTGGTAGATACTATTCTGACCTTGTAATATTGCACCATGATCTGTGATGGATAGATTAATGATGATGGCATATGGAATTGGTAACTCTGCAGATGTTCTAAAAGAACACTGATCTAATCTCCCATTACTTGAAAAGGAGGGAAAACCCTTTTATGCTTATTCTTTCAAACCCCGTCTTAAGAGGAGATATTGAATTTCACTTAGCCATAATCTGTAGGCTATCCATAGTGTTAATTTGTTTTGAGAAGTCTCAATCTTGGGTGTTAAATTTAACTGATTTTCTATTTCTACAGCAGTTGTCAAAATTCAAGTTAAATTTTAAAAAAATGATATAGATTTTAATTGGTTAATAATGATAATAATATAAATTTTTTAAAAGGCAACTGATGGGAAATACAGGAAGTGCATATTAAATATTGTGTTTATAATCCTTATAGTTATTAAATTGAGGTTCATTAACGCTTTGAGGATGACCGTATGCTCAGTGCTACCAAGCAGCTAACATGCCCATTTGACAGTCGTCCTCAAAGGGTTTATTCAGAAAAGCTTATTATAAATTTCCTCCAAATGTGCATGATCTCTTTAAATACACAAGAACTTTTGTTTTATGCATTGCATTTTACATAAACTCTTTTGGGAAAATATCAAAAACAAAATTTTCTCCTCTTCCTGTCCATCTTGCAAAAACAATTAAATTTTCTTTTCTGAGAAGAAGGTTTCTTAAGAATTTCTCTTTTAGAAATAAAATTATTACTGTATGGAAAAAACCCAATTAAAGTGTTAGAATTATACCAAAGTTTAAAGCTATAATCTCTGCATGTATAAGAAATATTTCATCTCTCGATTCAGCAATTTTTTGTACTGATGTTGGACATTTCTTGCATTTGATATTATGACTTAAAGAAGCAGATATGTAAATGAGCTAGTTATTTTCAAATTTTTCAGGAGTGGAAAATAGCTATCTTAAGAACTAACTAAATTTGTAAGCAAAATATAGGATTAAACCTCCTAAAGGGCTAATTCATTATTCCTCAAAGGCTAGTGTAATTTATATATTTTTAGTGGCTACTTTTTTCTTATCTAAAATTGTTTGTAAATATATTTTGCTAGAAAATTCAAAGCATATGTGTTATTGAATAATATGAAATTCAGATGGCTTGAAATAGCCTTAGTTCTTTATTATATCTATGTTCTGTTTTGTTCCAGTTCATTTTATGCCATACCTTTTTTTATATCTATGTTTCTTCACATCCGAAGTTTTGTAATTGTTGATTGAAGGTGTTTTTTTTTTTGTTTTTTTGTTGTTGTAGAAATGGATGAGGAAAGCTGTGACAAGAGGAGAAATGAATGCTTGCAACAAATGGCAGAATTGGAAAGACAGTTTGTTCACATGAAAGAACAGTAAGAAAACCCTTTTATGATAAATGTCAGTTAGAATAAGGAAATACTTATAAGAAAAATCAGTGATTTTATTTATTTTTATTTCTCTCTACTTCTGCTGGAATAAATATGATAGGAATTTTCCCCCTGGTTCTGCATAATTTTGACATTAGTAAATATGATGACTTTTTAAACAAAATATGACCATTCTGTTATTTTTGTTGCATTCCTTATATCCTATCATGTAAAACTTTTATATTTTGCACTAGCCGCCTTCAGCGACCAGCTTGTTCGCCGGGAATATAATTTCAGTTGAATCTTTTATCATTTTATATCCAAGGCTGCTTTAACAATGTAATTTTAAAGTTCAAATTGTGATATATATTTAACCTGTGTTCTTTTAGTGTCCTCACACCCGTTGTGTTCATTGTCTCCATAAATGTCCTTAATGGAGTCAAATAACTGACCATGCCATGTAATATCTAATTGCATGTTGCCAGCACCATCTCCACCTTCTTATTTCTCTTGCAAAATATGCATTCAATTTCAACATTAAAATGGCGCAGCACATTTTATGGCCAGTGGCATGTTAGCTGAATTAAAACATGCTGAGAAAAAAATGAAAACATAGCAACTATAATCATTGAGCTTATTGGATATATTTCTTAATATACATAATATCTCAGAGAGTTTGGTTTACAGATTCCATAAAAATTTTGATGAAATAAAATACTAAAGCAAAATGTATTAAGATATTACCTCAACTTTCAACAATGATAGAGAAACACACAATTAAATATTTGTTTAAACAATGAAACCCGTTTGAATTGCATTGCAAACATGAAAAATATTATTGTAAATTATGCCAAAAAATATTTTTAAAGATTTATTAAAGTTGGAGAAAAAATTGTGCAGCAACTTAATTGATATCATTGAAAAGGTAATTTTTTGTGCTTTAATTTGTTTGGAAGTTATTAAGGAAAAATGCCAAAATTTTGCTTAATTTTTAATTAATTAAAATTCTAATTAACATTTCAAAAAAGGATCCAAGGTGCATATTCCCACTCTCCAAAGTATCTTTGTGCCAAATTTCATAGCTCTAGGTCCAGCGGTCTGCCCTGTAGAGCTCCAACACACACATTCTTCTTTATTATTAGTTGAGATTAGCTGCCTTTAGCAACCAGCTTGTTCCCCAGGAATACTGATTTTATTTAATTTCATTTGAATCTCTTGTATGCATAATTTGATATTCTTGATACCTATAAAGTAATTTGAAACTTCAACTTGTAATAGACATTTAATCCCTGATTTTTAATAGCCTTGCACCTGCTCTGTTCATCGTCTACATGAAAGTCCCTTATGGAGTCAAATAACTATCTGTGCTATCTAATTTTTAATTGGATGTTGTCAGTGCCTGCTTCACTTTCTTATTCCTCATGCAAAGTGTGCATTTGATTTCATCATTAAAATGACACAGCACTTTTTATGTCCGTTGGCTAAATTTAAATATGCTGATAAAAAGAGTTAAATATTAGCAACCATAGTCTTTGATCTTGCTGGATATATTTCCTAATATACCTACTATCTTGGAGGACTTTGTTTACAGATTTCACAGAAAAATTGATAAAATAAAAAAAATGAAAGTAAAATCCATTAGGATATTTCCTTAGCCTTCAACAACGGAAGAGAAGCTTGTAATTAAATATTTGTATTAACAATGAAAATGGTTTGAATTTCATTGCAACAATGAAAAACATTGTTATAAATTATGCATTAAAATGTTTTTAAAAATTTGTTAAAATTAGGGGTAAAAAATTGGCCAACAATTTTAATGATATCATTAATAAGATAATTTTAAAATTTTTTTTGGTGGTGTAAAAATTATTTTTGTGCTATAATATTTTTGAAAGTTGTCGCCAAAAATTCAAAAGTTTTGCTCAATTTTTAATTGATTAAAATTTAAAAAAAAATACTCGGAGGTGTACATTCCCACCCTCCAAAGTATATTTGTACCGAATTTTGTTGCTGTAAGTCCATTGTCTGTCCTGTAGAGTGCCAACACACACACATATATTCTCCTTTATTATTAGTAGAAATTTTTAGTGTATGTTGCTGTATAGAAAAAGATATTGTCACGATTCGGACGGGTTCGTGGATTGAATGGCCTTTAATTAAGTTGGCGCAACAAACAATATAATTCGTAACAATATAATGTATGGCTTTGCTCCTTACATTCTCTTTTTTGTATCCATGCCTTTCACTTTAATTTCTTAAACCTTCCGCATAGCTGGCTTTTTTTTTTACAACTTTCCTGTTCTCAAAAGCATATTATTCTAATTTATTTTTACATTTTCTTAAAAAAGAGTAAAATATTCTGAAGGTTTTAAAGTTTTTATTGTATATCATGATTTATATTTATCTAATTTAATAGTTCATTTCTAAGAGCTTAAGGCAATTTGATGAAAATAACTGGCCACTTTTAGGGTCAAGGCCATAAATGATAAGGTTTAACATTTTTTCGTCTTTGGGAATTATGTTGTAAAAATAAGCTGCAATTTCTAACCTCTGTTTATACAAAAGAACTTGTTGCTTACCTTAAAATATTTTTTTAGGGTTTTATTTGATCAGGAGTTTTAATTTTTTAAAAATAAATTTCATTTGGATTGTTTGACTGCATGGTATAGTATCTGCCTTTGGTGACCAGCTGATTTGCTTATATTAATATAGTATTCATTTAATTATATCAACCAACTTTAAAATTTGAAAATTATTTGATTTTTGGTAAGCCGGAAGCATTAATTGTTACATAAGGCCAAGGAACAAAACAAAAAATTCCTTAAAAAATGTGGAGAAAATGTATTTGAACTAAATTTTGATACATGAACAGAATGAAAATATGTTGAATAATTTAAGCTCTTACATTGAACTGTGAAAAAAGTGTTAAGGCAGAATGGCATAACTCTAAACATATAAAATTAAATGAAGATAATTTTTTATTTTGGTCTTACATAATTCTAATTTAACCCTTTTAGTGGCCAAACCAGCTGTTTTTTTTAAATCTAAAGCAGATTTTCTTACTTATTTGTGGAGTCTCTTAAAATTCCAAGTGTAAAATATTCAAATTTCAGATTCTATTATTTATCAAAGAGTATGGCTTATCTGCTTTGAAATCTCATTTCTAAAGGCTTAAATTTTTTTGATCAAAATAATTGGTCACTTGGAGCATGAAATTACAATATCTGCACTAATTATTAGTACATATACTAGCTAATTATTGTCAGTGAAGGAAAGTGAATCTGTCAAAATTAATGGAAAAACAGATTTTTAATACTGCTTTTCATTCAGTGCATAAAAAAAGTTTCATATTTTTAATTTGAAATAAATTTGTAGCCCTAGGTTCAACAATCTGCCCTGTTGAGCATCAACAGACACACACCAACAAATTCATTTTTATTATTAGTAGAGATAGTGGTTTTCAACAATAATTAATGTTACTATATTTATACCCTAATTTACTAAACCTCTCCAACATTCTGTTATCTGATAGGTTATATGAAGAACGAAGTTCCCAAGTGGAGTCACGATTAGAAGAAGTAAAAATAGGAGTGGCCTTAGAGTATACGCAGCCTCTTGAGGAACTGCACCAAAATTTAAAGAATCGCTTAGAAGTTTCAGGTATGATATGCACTATTTACTTTTAAGTGATGTTTTTGCTGCTATACTCAGCTGTTTTTTAAATCAATTATCATGGGGTCTTTTTTTTAGATATTTTAAAAGATTTAAGACTAGTGAATATAAAACATATGCACGAAGCTGAAAATCAAGCGTCAAAGCAAAACCTTGAGGTATGTATAAAAATTCATTCTTTGAATTTTACCATTTTTTATTAGTTGGTAAAATTTTAAATTCAGCTTTGTCTTTTAAGTGTTTTAAGTATTCATTAATTTTCACATTAATTAAAAGTAAACATTTTTTACAAAAAAGCTTTGTCATTTGAATTCAGTTTTAGTTTTGTTTTCAGGTAGAGTTCATTTATTTGGATTTTTTTAAAGCATTGCTTAATAGGGTGGATCGAAAATGTTTTTTTCAGAATTTCAAATCCTACCTATACAGAAAAGATGTTCTATGGTATATAGATAAATGGAAAAATAAAATAAAAAATTAAATTTTAGGTTAAGAACCGCCGCAAGGGGGTTGAATTTTTGAAAAAAATGGAAAAATACATAATTTTGATTATACGATTTTTTTATAAAAATTATTATTAATTTAAACCTACCTATATGGAAAAGATGTTCTATGGTATGGAGATTAAGAGAAAAATAATAAAAAAATGTAAATTCAAAATTTAATACTGCCGCAAGGGGGTTGAATTTTTGAAAAAAATGGAAAAATACTGAATTTTGATTATACGATTTAAAAAAATATTATTAATCAAAATCTACTTATGCGGAAAACATGTTCTATGGTATGGAGATTAAGAGAAAAATAATAAAAAAATTTAAATTCTAAATTTAATACTACCGGAAGGGGGTTGAGTTTTCAAAATAAAATGGAAAAATACTTAATTTTGATTATTGATTATACGATTTTATATTCGAAATAATTGTTTGTTTTTGCAATATAAATAACCAAAAGTGATGATTAATGAGTAGTATAATGTACATTGCAACATTTTATGACTCGGCTCCCCCTTCCCACACCGTCAAATCAGTCCGGCTAAAAAAACTAGAGCAGTAGGCAATCCCATCTTTTTTCTCTCTCCTGCTTTATCCTTCCACGCATCCATAAGTCGGAAGTGGTACTTCATGGAATCTTCCCCACAGTCACGCCTGTAGTGACAGAACGCCGCCCCGTGTCCCCGTACCTGATGCCATGACAGCAACTGTGCCGGTTGGGTGCACACAGGACTACCTGTAGTGAAAAAAGTTTTAGCTGCAGTTAGAACATTGGACCGATTTGGTATTTCCAACCGAGCAGGCACTGCCATCGTGTCAGCTGCTCTTCAAGATGTGGGCATTATCTCAGAAAGCAATGTTTTGAACGTTGTTGGCAGAAATAAAATTCGGCATGGGAGAACAAAGGCAAGAACCACTCTATTGTCTCAGGTCATAAAAGATTATGACCATGACCAGTTTGGTTTATACTTCGATGGGTGAAAAGACAGGACTCTATCAATGGAAGACAACAGAAGAAAAGTCATAATAGAAGAACACATAAGCTCGGTAAAAGAACCTGGCTCTGAGTGCATCGGCCTCGTGTCTGTAAATTTCGGGAGAGCGCAAATTATTGGAAATAACATATACAGTTTTTTTGTCATGTGTTGACAATGACATAGATGTAACAAAGTTGGTTGTGACGGAACATCTGCCAGCACTGGTTTCAAAGGAGGTATTATACGTAACATGGAACTGATCCTGAATCGTTCACTACAGTGGTTTGTGTGCCAGTTACACGCCAACGAGCTTCCACTACGTCATCTTTTCTCGCACGTGGATAAAACCACAACTGGGCCCAGAAGCCTGACTGGCGAAATAAGAAAATCGTTGGCCGGATGCGAGAAGCTATCTGTAGTTTCATCCACACCAATAGAAAACACGCTATGTGAAGTGACTAACAAGAAAGACTTAAGTACTGATCAAATGTACTTAATGGAAATTTGTGAAGTCATAAATTGCTGACATCGCAGAGAAAGTCTGTCGAAGATAAATCCTGGAAAAGTTTGCCACTCAAGGTGGCTTAGAATCGCGAACAAAAGTCTTAGGTTCAGTGTAGCTCACGAAAATTCATCCGAGGCTTTTTTTACATTAACGACATTCATTACAAAAGTCTATGTGGTTCAAGATCAAAACGAAACCATAGTTTATGACGCACAGCATTTGCATCAATCGATCGTTCTATCGCGTTATTTCTCGAATGATTTGAAGGATGTCATAGACCCTGTTATTAAAAAAAACTGATTTTTTGGCCATCCAGAGAATGTCCTGATATCAATGCTAGATGACGACAGAAATCACATTAGCCCTTCAAAGAGTTCTGAAAGCACGTAAAGTCATTGCCTACTGCTCTAGTTGTTTAGCCGGACTGATTTGACGGTGTGGGAAGGGGGAGCTGAGTCATAAAATGTTGCAATGTACATTATACTACTCATTAATCATCACTTTTGGTTATTTATATTGCAAAAACAAACAATTATATCGAATATAAAATCGTATAATCAATAATCAAAATTAAGTATTTTTCCATTTTTTTTTTTGAAAACTCAACCCCCTTCCGGTAGTATTAAAATTAGAATTTAAATTTTTTTATTATTTTTCTCTTAATCTCCATACTATAGAACATCTTTTCCGCATAAGTAGGTTTTGATTAATAATAATTTTTTTTTTAAATCGTATAATCAAAATTCAGTATTTTTTCATTTTTTTCGAAAATTCAACTCCCTGGCGGCAGTATTAAATTTTGAATTTAAATTTTTTATTATTTTTCTCTTAATCTCCATACCATAGAACATCTTTTCCCCAAAGGTAGGTTTTAATAAATAATAATTTTTTTTAAAAATCGTATAATCAAAATTCAGTATTTTTTCATTATTTTCGAAAATTCAATCCCCTTGCGGCGGTTCTTAACCTAAAATTTAATTTTTTATTTTATTTTTCTCTTAATCTCCATACCATAGAACATCTTTTCCGCATAGGTAGGTTTTGATTAATAATAATTTTTTTTTCTCCATAGAAGAGCGATCCACCCTATTGCTTAACCATGGTTTATAATAAATTTCCCACAAAAGTATTGTTTATGGGAAAATTCAACATTGTATTATGTATTTAATACTTATTTATCAGTTGATTTAAAAAAAACACACCTCAAAATCAAACGAATGTTTCTTAAATTTTGTAAACATGAGGAATCGGCTGATGCAAACATATTTTTGTTCAGTATATAATTTTTTTTAATATCTTGGTTTATATTTCTAAATTAGAACAGAAACTATTCTCTGAGTGGGAATTGTACAATTCCCACTCAGAGAATAGTTTCTGTTTTCTATCTAAAGAAATGCTGTAAGTGTAATGCATTATCACTATAATAGTTAATCTTGTAGAGAGATTCAGTGATCAAATTCTTCATAAGCTTTTTTCTCCCCCAGAGTGAAAAGGCCTTATTGTGGGATTCTATAAAATGTGATCTTGAAGACAAAATACGAAGATTGGAGGAAGATCGTAATAGCGTAGATATCACATCAGGTAAAATCTTTATATATGAAAGGCGAATACCATGACTCGCTCATCACGAAATCTCCCAAACCGCTAGGACTAGAAACTTGAAATTTGGCAGGCAGTTGCTTCTTGGGGAGAAGGTGCTCACTAAGAAAGGATTTTTCGAAATTTTAATTAGAATTTAAATTATTTAAAAATTACTTTAAATTTTAATGTTTTTCTGGAATAACTTCTGATCCTATTATTGCAAAAAAACCATTTTTACATCATCTTAAAGATAAAAAAAAATAGTTTTTCAATAACGCCAATCTTATTTCCATGTGACATTTTGTTTAATTTTAATTAATGTTTCAAAACCTGAATTGTAAAAAAAAAATGTTTTATTGTTGTAAATAAAATTCACACTATCTCATTATTTCAGCAAATCTTTTGCAATTGTTACGGTTGTGATAGTATAAATTGTTTTCTTGGGGAAATTAACTCCAAAGCAGAATTTTCACTTTAGTATTCATTGCATTTCTGAAATATTTTATTGCACCTGCTTCAAAGTAATATCTTTATGAAGTGTGGCAACAGATATTTGATTTCAGGTTTGTTTGTTTTTATTTTGTGTGAGGTAGATTGAAATGAATTTTGTCCTTTCTTCAAGCATTTAATCTCATGCTCCCCTGCCATTTTAAAATTATGAGGCATTTTGTAAATTTTATTCTATGTAAGTTTTTATTAAAATTTTGGTTATGCTAAGAGTACAGTACTGCCGCCAAACTTGAATTTCCTCAAGTGATAACTCATTAAATTTGATATTTGAAACTAGAAATTACAGCCTGAAACTAAAAATTACAAAAAGGCAATAGTGTTCGGGAAAACTAACTAATTTTTAAATTTTATTGTCTACCTACTATACTCCCGGGTCTTTTAGATGTCCATGAATTTTTTTTGCCCACTGGTTCACACGGGTGTCCAGCATATTCGACTTTCATGACCATATTCAGTGTTAATCATTCTACCGATGAGTGATAGATGAATTGAGTGAAAGTTATCTGAAACTCAGTTTGTAAGTTTCGTTAGCTCCGATGCATCATACAAAATTGTATTGCTGGCATTTTAAAATTTATGTCTTTAAATATTTTATTATCTGTCAAAAACAATAAAATATTCAGTTTTTTTTGTTAATCTTTCTTGGGTTATCTTGGTTGAAACTGCGACGGGTAAGGCTATAGTTTATATAAAATACAAAAATAAAACTAATTTGAAGGGGCGAACCAGCTGGTTGCCGAAGGCGGCTAGTTTATACATAAAGTAATAAGAATTACTGTGTTAACTTTGAGTTTTCTTTGAAATTTTGTGTGCACAAATTTAACTTTTTTGTTTTCCTTTTAATAGATTTGTGGAATGAGCAAGTGAATCATAAGCGAAACAAGCGGAAAGCTGATCCTCATTCTTTAGGCAAAAGGAAAAAGCCTGTCACAGTGTCAGATATCCTTTTGTTAGAGGAGTTTTTTAAATGCTTATAGATTTAATTAATTTACTTTTCTGTTGAATTTGTTGTAGTCTTGACGTGAAATAGTATGATGAAAGCAGAAGTGAATTTGAATGTTAATTTGATAATTTGTACAAAAAATTCTCAAATAATATGCATGAATGTTTGAAAAAATTGAGCATAAAAGATTATTTATGTGTAGGAATTAGTGAAAGAAGGATGCTTAAAATGCATTAAAAATTTTTTTATAAAGAATAAAGGTAAGGCGATTTTTTCTCTTTTTATAATTCTAGAGTTTTCGTTTTAAGAATAGAATCCAACCATTCTTGCTGCAAATGCATTTTTAATGTACATTTTGTCATATTGAATTTTTATTTTTAATTGTATCTTAGGGAACTTCATACTTCCTGTGAAATTGAATGTTTTTCTTTTATAAATTTAAAATTTTTGAAAGGGAAAAGTTTCCTTAACCATTTTACGTCCATATGTTGTGTATATGTTACATGAAAATGATATTTTGGAGGACTGGACCACTATTCGGAAGGTATGTTTTAAGAATTAGTACATTAAAATATTTTAGAAAATGATGAAAGGCATATAAAAATTCCAAAATTCTTCTCTTTACAAGTTTGGTGGTTGTAAATGACTAACTTTGAGCAGTTTTAAGATGAAATTAAATTCTAAATTGTTTAACCTCATATCTTTAAAGTTAATTACAAGTATTAACTTAATGTGTATATTTCACTTGTCACTTTTACATCACCTTATATAGTTTTAAGAAGAATATTATTCTTTATATACCAAATTTCATTTATAATTCTTTACATAAAATTTACTATATAGATTTAGATTATAATGTAAATCATTCTGTTGTGTGTGAAAAAAAAGATTTAATTTTTTTTGACATTTTTAAAGTTTTATTATTCTGATTCATTTCAGGCTTTAAAAGCTTCAAAACAAAGCAGTGAATGTGAGTAAATAAATCAATTTCTTTATTATAAAAATATTTAGTAGTAATTGTTAACATTAATATATTAGTAGATAAATTTGTACCATTTGAATTAACTTGAGTTGTTGTTAACTTGGAAAAGAAAGCATTTCATTTTTTAAATTATTGTAATATATTGGCATTATTTTTTTCCTTTTTCTTTAATTAATTTTATTCCATTATTAAATATCATTTCAATCTTAAAATTGTAATGTGTAATAATAAATTGTGTCTGATTTTAAATTTTAATTTATGTGTGTGTAAATAATTGCATTTGTGACTCTTTAAATTTGTATTTCTGAAGCTAAATTTTCTTAGAGTTTACTAACTGTAAGTAATAATATTTAGCACTTATAAATTAATATAAAGGATTGATTATTAATTTGTATGTCTAATTTCTTTTGGAGTTCAAATGCCATTTTATCTAGTTTTGATTGTAATATATTTTTATAATTTTTAAGCTTTTGTTTCTGTTTTTATGTCTGATCTTTTCTAAAATCTTGAGTCTTCCTTGTCAAATGACAGTAAAATAAATTGTTGTTTGATTTTCTCTTTACTATATTTTCTATTTTGATAGCAGAGGAAATTAATATCTTCATAAGATTATCATTATCTTTTTGCCTAATCGCTCTCTTATTCAAAAAATTCTTATTATAGTTTTCCTTCTTGCACGATTTTATAGGCTCTTTGTAACTTTCTAAACTCCACGCATGCTGTTCATTGGTTTGGGCTGATATCTTTCTCTCTTTAAGTCTTCCGTGAAAAAGTGAATTTTAGCGATGTTTTGATGTTCCCACAGATGAATTCAGTGCTCCCGAAAGAGTAAGTGCCCGTTTTGCTGATGGGAAATTGTTATTCAAAGGAGATTCATTTAGAAAAGGTGAAACCGTCTATGTAGATGACAAGATAGAAAAACCATGGCTGTAAGATATAATTCCCTCTTTTTTTATGGGGAGGGACTTTTTGTATGTTTTCGTTTTTTGCTCTTTATACTGAAAATTTATCAGTGTGAAGAAAGTTAGCTCTTTTTCATCTATGCATGTTTATGTTCAGTATGGGATCATCTTGAAATTTTTGTGTGAAGCGTAAGGTCATGTTATTAAAATTGTAAAGAAAGAAATGGCATTGCTATTTATTTATTTCCTTTTCTCAAAGCAAACCTTCTAAACCAGGGCTTTCTAAACTAAAGGTTGGAACCTTACGTGCAGCCCTATATTCTGAAATCACAAAAAACAACAGCTTTTGAGGCTTCTTATTCTTTAGGAAATTACGCTAAAAAACCCGCCTTGGTCTGTAATATTTCATTAATATTTGAATTTTGTAGCATATAAAATAACAAATGATTTATTTTCACACTCATTTTATTGTCACTCTGGCTTCTTTGATAAGTCCTTTCAAGAGAAAGTAAAAAGCTGATCCAAAAAAATCACACACATACAGATAAACTTGATTTAAATATGTAGCCGAGATTTAGTATTTTATGCAGGTATAAACTACATCTTGCCTCAATACACAGTTCCTTTATAACCCTCTATGTGGTCAAGACAGACATTTTTGTCTTTCATTCAGACATTTCTGGTTTCAGAGATGATAAATTCTAAGCTATTGGGCACATCTTCTTAAAATACTTCTGAGAAAATAATAATATAAACCTTTTCAAACTGAGAAAACTACATGTCCAAGAAAAAAGATACCAACTTTTAAAAGCTTATTGTCATGCCAACATAATTGCATTTTTCATAGGTTATTGAATGATAATGTATCATAAAATTATAATTTACTCTTTGTACCTATGGCATTAAAGGAAAAAAAAATGTCTTAAAAGTGGTTAATAGAAAGGATTTTTTTCAGGTAAAATGGGGTTAAATGAGGGAGAAGTTAAAAAAAGCCCTGTTTTTATTTTTGAAGTTTTTTATTTTCAAAGTTAAATTTAAAAGCTAGTTCTGTACCAAAGTTATGTTATTTCAATAATAGTCGTTGTATGGAATTAAATTATATAAGTTGTAGCTTAAGGTATGTCATGATAAATATTGATATTTTTTTTATTTTGCTTTTCTATGAAAACACAGTGCTCACTAGAATGTTATAGGATATAATGCTACATTCAAGGGAGGAGAAAGTTTTACCAATCAGTATTTGTTTAAAAAATATTGCGTTGGAATGATAAAAAAAAAAAAAAAACATGCACAAGCTAGCTCTAATTTTCTTCAGAATTTGGGCTAATCTGCGATATCTTGATCAAGTCATTCTGAAATGGTAACTGTTAATTGTTGTGATCTGAGTCAGGCTGGCATTCAAAAGAAGTGTTTTTATTTAAATAAAATTTCTCTACTACTAATAAAAGCAAACGGCTGTGTATCCGCTGATGCTGTGCATCGCAGACCATTGGACCTAGAGATAAATTTCAGAAACATACTTTGGGGGAGTGAAAGTGTGCACATCGGAGCTTTTTTTTCTTTGAAGTTTTAATTAGAAAAATTAAGCAAAATTTTGATATTTCTGAAAATATTATAGCACACTAATGACTTGTACACTATCTTAAAATTCAAAAAATTATCTTTTCAGTAATTCTAATTTAGTTGCAATACAATTTTCTCTAATAAATTAAAAAAAATATTTTTAACTATGCTTTACAACAATACATTTCATTGTTGTAATGAAATTCAAATCATTTTCATAGTTGCTACAAATATTTTATCTTGGGTTTTTCTTCCTTTGTTGATAACCAAAGAAAGTTTATTTTTTACTTATTGAGGACTTTAAAAAAAAACCCAAAAAAAACCCTAGGTTTTTAATAAAATTATTATCTTTTTGTTTCAATTTTAAAGTAATTGCTGTTAAGGTTAAACTTCAGAAGTAAGCAGTGCTGAACATTTTTTGTAGTTTGTCCATTTTTAAACACTGCTCTTTCCTGCAATGTTAATTGGATGTATAAAAATATATTATCACTCCTTTTTTTTTTTTTTATTACACTAATTTTTTTTTTTTTTTGAATTGGTTAACAGAAGTTATTATAGTTCGTTTCAGTATTCCGAAGACTAGCACTTTTGGACGATTTTACACTGGAAAGAGGTGTAAGAAAATGAGTAAGATGAGTGCATTTCTGGTGTCCTTTGTTAGATCACACTAAATAAAATGTAAAGATCTATCCCTAAATTCTTTAATTAATTTGGTTAAAATAACTCTGACTGGCGCATGCACAAAAGCGTGGAGGGTTTCGGAATCCAAAAACATACAATATGTAAATTGTGTATAATATTTGATAATGCACACAAAACTTTCAATGCTGAATGATTCTATTTACTATTTTTATATTTTTTATGAACATGGTTTGATTCAGCAAGCAAGTTAGTAGATTGGTTTAAGTTTGTTTCCCATTTTGAATTAAAATTCAAATATTGGTGAGAGATGACAGAGAATTAGAGAGCATAATGAAAAGATTGGTGAAAGTTTTCTAAAATAGAATGAGTTAAATGTCTGTTAGAATTTGAAGTTTAAAAATTTGATGCTGAGGGAGCCATTAAGACCAAGCTATGTATAAAAAAGATTTGATTGCAAATTTTCACAAACATTAATCCCACTGAACAAGGTGGCTAGTGTATAAATAAATTTGTATAAAACATTTTATACTACATGAAGATCTTCAAATATTTTGAACATTATATTCTGCAATTATATAATATAATTTAATCTGTTTTGTTTTTATATATTCCATTACCTCTCTAAAAGAATTTTTATGATAGAATAATTTTGTTCAGAAGATTGTAGTAGTGCATAAATGTTGAAGGTCGTTATTATACATTTAAAAATTTGCCATGCACTATCCAATTCAAGCATACAAAGGCATGGTTTTTCGTTCATTAGAAGAATGAAAAACCATGCATTGAAATTCTAGTTTATGACTCTAAGAATTATTGAAATGATTTGCATCTAAAATTTTAATTGTTTACCCAAAGCATGCCAAGGCTGCCTTTATATGGTTGTGAATTTTTGATAATTGATATTTTAATAGGCTTTGTTGTCTGACAGCTTATGGTTTGTTGCACACATGAACTCATTAATAAAAATAAAATGTTTCTGATTTCCTGATAGTGATTACATTTTATAATTAAAAGTTCAGCAAAAAGTTATTGTCGAAACTATGTAGAAAATTAAAATTAATAACTGAATTTATTTAGGAAAGCTATATTGTAAAACAGTTTACAAAATCAATATTTATAAAATCATAAGAATTTGTCAAGTATTTTGTGAATTCTATAGATTGACCCTACTATTAATTGAAATAATGTAATTAGTTGCAATTTTTTTGCAATTGTATTTGTATTTTTGAAACTGTGAATCTGAAATTCTATGTCATACACCTTCCAACTGTAAAAATTACAAATACTTTTGTGATAGGAAGAAATAAAAACTTTTTTTTAAAGAAATTTACAAGAATATATGTTGCATTAAAAAATGAATAGGTAAAATTATGTGCATGCATTTTATTTTCACTTAAATTATTCCATATTTTTGTAGCAGGCTGTTTATTTTGTATGCATACTCAATTTTTTTTTAATGAAAAAGAGAAGACATTTTTATGAACTTAAAAGATTAATGTGTATTATATTATTTATATCCCAAAATCTGTTGCTTAATTATCTGCATATTATAGTAATTGTGAGTATTTTTATTGTGAATATGAAAAGATGACTTTATAATAAGTTTTTGAGTTCTGGTATTAGTGTAGAAAAACTAAAACTGTAGAAAATTATGGCATGTAGTAATAATCGTTCTTTATATTCAAATAACTAATTGATAAAATTCCACTAAACCCCATATGAATTGTCCTTTTTAAAATTATACTTATCTTTTCTTTTTTTAAATTTCTGTAAGTAATTGGATTGATTTTTGTTTTTTCCATTCAGGGCCCATGTGATATCTGTCAATACCAGTGAAGTTCTTCTCCAGAAAACAGATGGAACTTGGTCTAGAATAGGTATCTGTGACTTACAAGGTGGCAAATATAACATTCGTCATGAACTTTCGTGAGCACAGAAACTTCATGCGTCCGACAGAACATGAGCATCATTTTATTTTTTATCCTTGCATCAAACATTTGTTGTCATTTGTGTAAATATGTAAATAAATTCATTTTAAAATTATTTATTATGAGTTGCTTTTTTTTTTCATCGGTTGTGAGGGTTATGAATATTTTACAGATGTTTCGTATATTTCCTCTTCTTAGACAAAAATATCTAGTTTTTTTTTCTTCTTTTTTTTCTTTTCCGAAACATTCATTGTTAAGCTGAACATTCACTGTTGGACTGTTCCATATCATTTGAAGCGCATCTCACCAGACATTTCTAGTTTTCAGCTCATCAATTTAGGTGGGGTCATGGAGGTTCCATGCAACCTGTCATTTCAATCGCCCAGGGTTACTGTGTCTACCCCTCTTCCTGCTTTCAAAATGGGGCCCCGCTCTCCCGAGTGAGCTTCACTCCCCCTCTCCAATTTTGTGATTGAGGCTCGCTCCCCCTTACCCATAATCATAATTCAGTTTTATGGCCTAGTTTGCTGAATGAAAATCCGAACATTTTGACCAATTCTGGTTGGATTTTGGATTGGCGATGGGTTTCAGAACAATGGGTTTCAAATGGTGTGGAACGGAGCGCTCATGAATATCCAGCTTTATGATGATAATTGTACGGTTTCAATAATGTTAAGTGACAAGATATTATGATTTACCAATCAGAAATTACTTTCTTTACTGGAGGAATTGTTTTTCACGTAAAGATATTTAAAATCTTATATAAAAGCTCTGGTGAATTTTACGCGGACCGTATTTTGGTATCTAATTCAATAAACAGTAGTTTTTAATTTTTTAAAGTGGATTGATAGAGTAAAATCCCTTTGTAATGATTCTAGCAAATAGAAATATTTAACACATCTCTTGTTTTATAATTACTTATTTTTACTGGTACCATTTTGAAACATGAATTAGAAGATGAAATAAAATTATATTAATGTAAAAACTTTTTTGTTACTCCATTTTACATATATTATGGTATTGACAAATCACCATCGGACTATGAATATATCATTCATTGTCATATCATTTATTACTACTATGGAGAGGGAACAAAATATGACATTCTAGAGTACCTTTTATTGCTTTAGAAGTGACATGTAATGAGTTGGTTCATTAAGTAAGCATTCATTCTTACTTCCTAATTTTAGTGGTAAAAGTGTGGAAATAAAAAAAAAAATCTTGTGAATAATGCATGAAATATCTTTTGAAATATTCCACCTCCCGAATAGATCTGTTTACAAATGTTGAATATTTCGTTATCATTTGGTCTTATGACAGAACACAAGACTATTATTCGACTTTTTAACAGTTACTCCATTTTTTTTAAAACCTTTATTTAAAAAAAATTCTTGTTTTGTTCTAATATCAGACATGACACATTTCTGCGGATTTCAGATTTTTCGGCATCGGATTTTATCATTCTTAATTTTCTGTTATATAATAATTTCACAATATCTCTAAAATCTCGAGCACTTTTTGTAGAAATTTATTTGTTTTATTGGTTCAATTAATCATACTTGTTTTATTTTTTGGTGTTTATGTTTGGAACAATCCATTATTTATGAAGTTCAGCTTTTTTTGTTCCTGGCCTGTGTCATGTCTGTAATATTTTTAGTGCTGATATTTTTGTATTTTTCATTTCTGAAATCTCTCTCTGTAAGAGGTGTATTTAGTTGCCAAAGTCTTTTCAGTTTACTGTTCATATTTTTTTCAAAGGAGATTTTGTTTCTTAACTCATTCGCTACAGTATACAAATTGGATGCGAGCTCCAAGAAAGTCAAAAAGTAACCATGCTAACTCTAGACAATTTATAAATCAAAAAAGAAAGAGGTGAACGTATTCTGCGGACATCTATTAACATGTTTAACTAATAAATTTGTTATGCAAGTCAAATTCTAGTGTGCAGCGAAGATTCCTAAAGGACAAGACATCTCGTTCATAGCAATGAAAGTGTTAACTTGGAAGATTGTCAGTTGAAAAAAAATTGTTTTTTTTTAATTTCAAAAATGAAACGTTTTTGCTTTTTTTTTTTTAAATAAATGCTATGGTTTTTTTTTTTAAAGACAACTACATGACTTTAATTTTGATTTTAGAGATGTAATTGATTATGAAGGTTTGTGTTTCTTTGTTAACATTGCTAGTAGGTAAATGCATGCAGAATCTTCATTTTCTGTGGTATGAAGTAATTTTTTTCATAAAATTTAGATTATTCAATGAAATTCAAAATGCTTGAAAAACAATTGGGACACGAAAATTCATGATAGACCCTATTAGCATTCTAGTCAAATAACTCATGTTCACTGTAAATAACAATATGGTGATGATTGTGAAACAATTTTTTTTATTTGTTAAAGTTCAGTCTAAAATCTAATTTTATTACTAGACATTTATTAGAAACATAAGTAATATATCTCAATAATATTGACTTATAGAAATACAAAATTTGTCTGGATGAGGAGATGTAATGTAATACCCACATCAATGAAGTACAGTAACAATACCAAAATCTGGTTGCCTAATGCAGGAGATCTTGTGCTTTTCTTTATTCCACCACCATAGAATCTGAATTAAAAATTTTGTTTGAGTCAAAGACATTTCCATTGACTACCATGATTTTATAAAATCGTGTGCATTTTATATGTAGATATTGTTATAAAAATCCACAATTGGCAAGAATTTTTTTTTTTATGATTTCAAATGTATGAATTATAGGTATTTTTGACAGTGGCATTTTTATGGCAATGCATTTTTTTATATTAAATAAAATAATGAGAATAAATTGCATTGCATTTTTTTTTTTTTTGGCATCTAATAATTCTGGTAAGATTAAAAAATCTGTTCAAGATGAATTTATCCCACTTAATATCAAATACTGTACTATATGTAATTTGCATAAATAAAAAACACAACTTCATCTGCAACCAGTTATGTTCAAAATCTGAAAAATTTATTACAATCAGAATTTTACTAATAAGAATAATAAAGTTAAGTCCATTAAATTAATATTTCTCGTTGCAATTTTAATTTATGTTGCAATAAGTTCTTATTCACAGGCCCTCTGTAGTCTTTTTAAGTTTCTACTCATTATTTTCAGTGAGTTTGATTATTATTTGGTACCATTTATTTGATCCTGTGCTGATGCACTTATGCAGTCATGGTAGTGGTGGTGTATAATTCTAAAAGAAAATCTTAAAAGTATACAAATTTTATTTATTTGTTGAGCAAACGTTGGGCAATATATTTTAGTTGTTTTTCAGTAATTATTTATTAAAAATAAAAGTGTAGTATTTATTTCTTTATAATTTTGTGATCATAGTCCAGAAGCTATCATTTAGTATATAAGAATTAGAAAAGGTCTTCTCTCTCTTTTTTTGAAAAAAAAAAATTTTACTGTTTTTCTCGGAAAGGAAATCTTCAAAAATCGAAAGCATGTCTGCATAGGGCCATTAAAAAAAGGGATTGACATATATTTATTTAAAGATCGGTGCAGAAGAGTACATTTGTTTTGTTATCCAAATGAAAATGATGGCGTATTAATAATAAAAAATAGTGATTGCACCTGTAAAGTCTGGTTTCCGAGGTTTGGTTTTTCTGGTTTCTTCACTGATTTTGTTGGAGTGGTCTGCACTCATTTCTAAAGAATATACTCGGAAGCCTTCTATTTGTATAGGTTTACGGGTCTATTCTGGTACCCCCTGTTGGGGGGGGGGAGGTCACTTTTTCCGCACGTTAACAACGGTAAAAGTGACATCTCCCAACCCAACCGTGGGTACCAGAATACACCCCTTAGAAAATATGAGGTTTGAGACGTATGCTTGATATGATATGCTGCTTTATCTCGAATTGAGGGGGAAACAATTGAGACAGGTTTGATTTGTATCTCAGTTGGGTTGGTTCCAAAATGTTAACAACGGAACCCAACCCAACCAGGGCAACAGAATATCTCAAAAGACTACACAAGTGGAGTCGACTACGCCGCCTACTATCGTAGGTGACGTGCCTATACTTCCTACAGAGTTTCCCCTTCTATTTGTATCTAGATCTAAAAACTTCTAATAAATAAGAACTTGTAATCCGATATGAGCTCTGTAATTACTCGAATGTTCCTTTAAAATTTTTAGTGAAATAATGCATTTAGAATTCTCTTGTTGATCTTGTCATTGGTTTAATTTTTTTACGACTTTCTACAGGGTTGGCGTTGTTATTACGAATTAGAACAAAGTCAATTTATGAGAATGATTGGAAGACATTACTTGACATAGCCAAGGACAGTTTTTCCTTTGACAGCTATATGAAATCTTGATTTGATTTGGCTTCCATAAACTCTCTTTTTTAATCTGATGACAATCTTGGGAATAAAATATTAATCACTTTGACAAATTGGATAATTAAAAAAAAATAAAGAACAGCAACTACAATGGTTTGAAAATTATCCCGTGTTTTTTAAATAAATCGGCTGAAATAAGAGCAAATTTCTTATTTTCCTGCAAGTGAAATATAAAATCTGTCTTATCATCCCTAATCATCCCTCAGTTTCTATTTTTAGCCAGCTGTATTTACACACATCACGTGAGTTTAATGATTGCGCATACCGGACTCTTCCTCGGAGAATTTTTTCCATTTTAAGCAAAAAGTTTTCATTGCGACCTTTTGATATTGGCAACGGCTAATTGTTGTAGTTTTATTATGGCAGACGAGCGCTGATCCATATCAATCTGAAGATATCTGTCTAGTTTCCGAATCTTTCTTTTTCAATTTTATAGACACTAATTTTCCAAGATCAATGCGACATAATACGTTGGATAGATGCTGTGGTCTTGAAACATGAGTATCGCTGCATCTGTGTCTGCTCCATCTACTCCGACAGAGCAAGTGAAACAAATTCACAATGTATCGGCGAAGAAAAAAGCGAAACATAGCAATCGAGTGCACTTCCCCGTTGATGAGATGCTGGTGACTTGCTTTCTAGACCCGCCGGATCCTTGGTCTAAAGGTGATTAGTAAATATAATGTTTCCTTCACGTATAAAATTTACATTCCTACGCAGTTTCATAATCCGATTAAGGGCTACCATATTATGAAATCCAAAGAAATTGCAGAGTGACCTTGTTGATTGGTAAACTATATATTTTGTTAGCATTTTCTATCGCTTTTTATTAGTCTACATAAATTTAAATTTCCATTTTTTTGTGCAGTATTGAATGATTTTAACTTATGCAGGTTATTGAAAAAATTTAAAAATAAATTTTTATGGTGATATATTATTTACCAGCTAAATTAAAAACACGAATCATTAGATCTTATTGAATAGTTGCCGCGATCGCTTGTTTCTAAGTTAATTTAGTAAAAAATACATAATATATAATGGAAGTTCATTTTTATATGATCTACTTAGACTCAAAGTTCATCTGACCCTTTATTTATGTACCTTATTTATCACCAGTTACTTAAAAGCTACATAATTAATTCAATCATGGGAGCTAAACTTTTGTTGAAAGCTGTATTATTTAAAGGCATATTGCTTATCCATATGCAGTTAACAGTGTTTTTTCAAATAGAATTGCAATGAATTTATCTGACAAATTGTTTACCTGCATATTATTTGTAATTATGTACTAATATTTGTCCTCTTCATACTGTTAATTTTATCAGAAGAAAAACTATAACAATTTTTTTCTCATAGTGAGAATTATTTGATGACCAATAAATATCTAACCACTAAATATTATGTGGGTTATCAAAATAAATTCTTTTTTTTCTTAAAGCTTTGGAAAAAATTAAAATATTTATCATACATAAAACTTTTTCACCATAAAATAACTACATGGCATAGAAAGTATTTTCTATTAATAGTCTGACATTCAATCGGGTGGCTTTATTTGTTTCAGATTCACTTCCTATTTTTGAAATGAAATGGTCTGAACAATGGTTTTATGAATACTAATTGATCTTAACAATGGTCTTATGTTTACAAAATGGTATTAGCAAGTGTCTATAATTTATTATTCATAAAACTTATTAATTAATAATTGAATATTGTTTGCTATTTTTGCTGGAAAGGGTACTTACTGAATTTACTTATATTTATAGATTCTTAATTGTATAAAATACTTTGAGATTGGAGCATTTAATTAATATTATGTAACTTAATTAATATTATATACTTAATTTATGTGTCTTTTGTAAGAACAAGTTATATTTTGTAAAATGATTCTTTGAATTTTTGTAAAAATAAATTAATAATAATAATAAATGTTTAAAAATTTCTTTTGTACGAGAAAGATGATGGGAGATTCTTTATTATTTTTTCAATTTAAAAACAATTAAGTTAGAAGTACAGATCTTGAAGTAGTAAAATAGGCCTTTTATATAAAATATGTGTTTTTACCATGTTTTTTTTAACTACCATTTCATATTATTGTATAAGAAACAGTGGTTTACTGTAATGTTATCAGATTTATATTTATTGTATTATGGATTTTTTTTATACTAAAGTGCTCATTTGCATAGAGAAACACTAATATGCAAACATTTATTATTGAATTTAATAATGGCTTTATTTAATATTGTATATGTTGAATTTTAAATTAATAACCTTATATTTCTTATTTTAATATTCCATTGATTTATTATATTTTATTTTTATATTGCTGTGGCATAATTTTACTTCATAACTATTTGTGCTATTTATACGATAGCTAAATAAGGGATATAGTTATCTGATCGTGAAGAAATTTTCAGCAAATCTCAAGTTTTACAATTTTGATTATAAAAATATTAAGCATTTCTGCTTTAACAAATGTATTTGCATGCTCGAAAAGAAAAGAAATGAATAAATAAATATAAATTTATGATTTCTTTATATTTAATATGAAGACTGATGATGATTCGAATTGTTTATATGATAAAAGGTTATATCTTGGACTGTTGTGAAAGAAGATAATTACATATCCTATATTTTCAATTGTCATTTTTTATTATGTTTTCAATCCTGTCAGGCTCCATAGGTTTCTTATATTAATTGACATTGTAATGATAATTGTCTTATTAAAAAAATGATGATTTAAATTTTAATAAAATGATATAAAATTAAGTATTATCTGTATTGAAAAAATAAATATAAGTTTTAAAACAATTGAATCCTAAATGCTGTTTAAACCAGTAAGTCTGCAAACATAATCAGACTTCTCATATGTTTGTATGTTTTTTTAAAATTTTATCTGTTATATATATTTTATATCTGAGCTCATTTGGAATCCAAATACTGATACCAAAATATTTCAAAATAGTTGGCTTAAAAAGCTTTTTGTTTGACATAGCTCCAGATTTAGGTATTTCTTCTAAATTGGATTGCTCCTAATGATCTTGTATTTGTATATATCAGAGGTAAACTACCTAAGTAACAATTTTTACATTTTACAGGAGAGGTAAAAGAAGTTCCAAAGCTTCAATGTATTGCAGTGTGCAATTTATTTTTTGAGAGTGCTCATCTTTTGTTCTTTTTTAACCTGCAACTTAAACACTTTGCCAATCCAAAGATGGAGTTGGGATAATGCAAATAGGATTAAAAAAAAAATCTCAAAATCTGCGAAATTGGATTTAAGATAGTTTACCTCTCAGGAACAGATATGTAGTTCAAAGAACTTTTATGAAGATAAAGGCAATGAAAAATGGAAGAACTAGAAGGATTGTCTGAATTTTTCTCATTTTAATAGCTGCAGTTATTGCAATAATATTTAGCTATTATTATGAATACAACTCCAGTAAATGAATCGCTACATTTTTCATTCCGACCTAATCGCAAACTTACTTCTTTCAAGAATTTGAATGAACACTTTTGCCTACCAATACTAAATTCCGTGTATTTAATCTAATCCCTTCTCAAATTGCAAATTTTACTCACAATTCAAATCTATAGAACAGATTAGTAATACATTGGAACCTCGCTTAATGAGCACTTCTCTTAATGAGTGATTCGCATAATGAGCAAAATAAATTGTAAAAAAATGACTCGGTTAATGAGCAACATTTTGCATAATGAGTGATTAGGAGAGGGGAAGTCCTGGATTATGTGCATACTACTTCAGTCTGTGTTTAGCACACGTTCTGCTGGTATCTTAGTGTCACTTGTGATCACAAAATTTTCCAAACTTGTGCTCAGACATATTATTTCTGATTTTTTTTTGTTTTTTTCACAAAGTTTAATACCTCATGCAAAGATGTCCCTAATGAAAAATCTGTAAGAAGGCAGCCATAAGAGAAATAACTGTAAAAATGAATGTAAAATCAATGAAAATCGAGAATGAGGTGGGAGATGGTTGATCTAGCATGCACATACAATCTGTCTACTTCAAGGATTTGCACTATCCTTAAGAACAAGGACATGTTTAAGGAGATAGATGCTTCAAAGGGAGTGACAAATATATCTAGGCACAGTTGTCGACGATATTGAAAGTTTGCTTGTCATATGGATACACGAAAAGCAATTGCAAGACACTATTTAACGAGAATATCATTTGTGAAAAAGTGAAAGTAATTCTCACCGACCTCATTAAGAAGTTCCAGGAACATCAATGGCCAGTATTTAAGGGAAGTCATAGATTATGTATATTTTTTTTTGAATAAACATTATGCATAAATTTTTTTTGTATTTTCTTTGGCATGGAAAGCATTATCATATTTTACATTAATTTATATGGGAAATATTGCTTCGCTTAACAAGTGTTTCACATTACGAGTAAGATTCTGGAATGAATTATGCTTGTTTTATCCTGAATTAAATATTATTTCATTCGCAGTATTAGTGCGAACCGAAAAGTTGGTGAGTATTGAATTAAGCAACTAACTCGTGATCACTAGAAACTTGTTATAATATAATCTACTTAATTTTTTTACTCTTGTCTACTGAAGTTTAGGAATTCTTTAAGTGATTCTTGCCTTTACACATTTGTCTATGTCTTCTTGCTCCTTAATTCTCGGTATTTTTATATGCGTTTCATATCCTTCTGTTTTAGTACCTTCTCCAATATAGAACTGTCCTCTCTTTGTTGACTTTTTAATTCATTTTGATTCCGATGGCAGATGAAGAAACTAACATTTCTTATAGCTTATTTTAGATGCTGTTGGCACCATTAGGCAAATAATATGTATATAAACTAGCCACCTTCAGCGATCAACTGGGTAGCCCATGATATTAATAGTATTTATTTAATTGTCGACCTACTTTAAAATTTGCAACTTGCTTAATTTTTGGTAAGCTTAAAAGCAGTAACCCGTTCAGAAAAAAGGAGAAAGAAGCGCTCCCCCAGGCCCGTGTGCTCCTAATGTATTTGTACGCACGGGACCAGGCAATTTTCCACATTAAGCCTAATTTTATTTAAAAATTCATATAAAATCATTACTGCAATTAAATATGCTGAAATTTACCGTTTATTATTATTGATAGTATCTGCATATAATGTAATAAAATTTTCGTGATATTTTTAAAGAAAATTGTACTAAAATAAAATTGACCCAAAACATACAAAATACTATCTAGCAAACCCCCAAACTGCAAACAGCAATTCTACTCCCACCCCAACCAATAAACATTCAATCCTTTCCCCACACCATCAGTTTATAAACAAAAAATCCAGCGTACAATAAAACACAGCTCTTTAAATGCTCAATCCTCTCAAAAGAATCGAACATGTGCAGTTGTGTGCATGTTCAAATCCCCCTGATCCAACAAGAAAAACTCGAAACCGTAAGTGCATACTGAAGGTCAGCCCTGTGTGCAACATTATTTGAAAATGTAATGGACTTCAACCGCCAACTAGTGCCATTTAAAAATTCAAATAAAATATTCCAATTTGAAATAACACCGGTGTGATTGAGGACCCCGAGTCACAAAAAGGCTCATCATGTATATGATATCATGGGCTGTGAAGAGAGAATCACACGGTCCTGAATGGGTTAATTGCTACAAAGGGCAAAGAAAAATAAGTTGGAGAATATAAAGAGAATGGAAGGGGAACCCCATGTAGGAAATTTATTAGTATTTGAACTAAAACTTGATGTATTAACAGGATGAAAATGTACTGAAAAACTGAATGATTTAAGCGTTTTGCATTCAACTGTTAAAAATTTTTAACAATAATGACAATCTAAAAGATACGAGTTTAATAAAGATTTTTTTTAACATTTTAGTCTTTCATAATTCTAATTTAAATACAATAATTATCCATTATTTTGTTAATTATAAAGTACATTGTTAAGCTAATTATAACGCATGGGTAACAAATTTTCCAGAAGAGATTATCTCGCAATAGGTAAAAAGATGAATTTAAGATCTTTAAAAACTAATAGGAAAGTGATTTTTAAAACTGCTTTTCATTCAATACCAATAATAATAATAATAATAATAAACTG
Organism: Araneus ventricosus; assembly: GCA_013235015.1. Lineage (NCBI taxonomy): Eukaryota > Metazoa > Arthropoda > Arachnida > Araneae > Araneidae > Araneus > Araneus ventricosus. The sequence goes on from BGPR01000276.1 coordinate 623,158, forward strand.
CATGAATGAGATTTCATTCTTTAATTTCAAATAATGAGAAAAATCAAAACTGATGAAGCTTTTGAAATGAACTATTTTTATTATAACAAAATAAGATAATTTTACAATTAATATTTAAGAATTAATTTTTAAACATTTATTAAAATGAGAGACAAAATATCATAGTAATAAAATTACATCATTAAAAAGATAATTTGTTTTCAAGCCAATATGCAAAAGCTGATGATAATTTTTACATTATTTTTTTACAGAATGCAAAACTTGTGATTTACAGATTAAATTAAACAATGAAATTGGTTTGACTTTCACTTATATCATTGAAAAGTATTGCTCACTAAGAAAGGATTTTTTGAAATTTTAATTAGAATTTAAATTATTTAAAAATTACTTTAAATTTTAATGTTTTTCCTGAATAACTTCGGATCCTATTATCACAGAAAAACCATCTTTACATCATCGTGAAGATAAAAAAAATAGCTTTTCAATGTCACTAATCTTATTTCCATGCGACATTTTGTTCAATTTTAATTAATTTTTTGAAACATGAATTGTAACAATGTTTTTATTGTTGTAATTAAACTTCAAACCATCTCATTATTTTAGCAAATATTTTATTCAGGCACTTTTGCAGTTATTATGATTGTGATAGTATAAATTGTTTTCTTGGGAAATTTACTCCAAAGCAAAATTTTCACTTTAGTATTCATTACATTCCTGAAATATTTTATCGCACTTATTTCAAAGTAATATTTTTATAAAGCATGGCAACAGATATTTGATTTCAGGTTTGTTTGTTTTTATTGTATGTGAGGTAGACTGAATTGATTTTCGTCCTTTTTTCAAGCATTTAATCTTGTGCTTTCCTGCCATTTTAAAATTATGAGGCATGAAAATGCTTTCAAATTTTTGTATATTGCATTATAGGTAATTTTTTATTAAAATTTTGGTTAGTCTTAAGAGTACAGTACTGCCTCCAAACTTGAATTTCCTCGTTTGATAACTCGTCAAATTTCATATTGGAAACTAGAAATTACATTCTCAAACTAGGAATTACAAAAAGGCAATAGTGTTCGGGAAAACTAACTAATTTTTAATTTTTATTGTCTATCTACTATACTCCCGGGTCTTTTAAATGTCTATAAATTTTTTGCTGCCTCACTTTTTGTACCCACTGGTTCTCACGGGCGTCTAGCATTTTCGACTGTCACGACCAGATTCAGCATTAATCATTCTACCGATGAGTGATAGATGAATTTAATGAATGTTATTTCAAACTCAGTTTGTAAGTTTCGTTAGCTGCGATGCATCATACAGAATTGTATTGCTGGCATTTTAAAATATGCCTCTTTAATTATTTTACTATCTATCAAATACAATAAAATATTCAGTTCTTTTGTCATCTTTCCTGAGTTATTGCGGCTGAAACTGTGACGGGTAATGCCATAATTAATATAAAATACAAAAAATGAAAAATAATTTAACCGGGCGAACCAGCTGGTTGCCGAAGGCGACTAGTCATAACATAAATGTAATATTTGAACCAAAATATTTTCAGATTTCAAAACCTTAAATTTCCTTTTTTTCCATTTTTATATGAAACTTCTACTTACTAGAAGTTACGTGAACAATGCCCAACTAAATTTAAATTATTTTACTCATAAATAAAAACATATATATAACCTTATTCACAGAGGTGATGTAAAATACGAGGAAATTAATAATTACTACACTAAAATAAATTGTAAACATTTAATCAGCTCATACAGAGAATTAGAAAAGGAAATTATTTATTATCTTATTAATTAATTAATTATACTAATATAATCTAAATTAAATATCATGATTAAGATATAGCTTAAATTTTAGTCATTCACTTTATGAGTTTAAAATTTGTGTTTAATACATGTATAATATCAAATTTCTGGTTATATAATTTTGTTAAATGTCTAAAAACAATGCTTCATTGTTCCTTGTAGGTTTAAAAATATTTTTTAAAGATTCTTATTATTTTCTTTGTAGTGTATGGAAATACATTAAATACTCTCATCTCGGCTTATGTGGCTGCATGTGATAAGCAAGGCATAAAACCTCTATTGTGTGTCTTAGACCAGTTACAGGTATTTATATATACTTTTCTTTCACAATAGTTACAATTTGTGTAAATATATCTAATGCCTTTTTGCAGTTTTTTTTTAGGTAAGAATAATGTACATAGAAGACTTTTTAAATCTGTTTTTGTCTTTTTGTAGCACTTTTCTTTTACTGTATTTTCACAGTGAGTTGTTAGAGTTTCTATGTTGATGATGATAATAGTTTAGGATCTACATTTTGTTTTGAAAATTGTCGTTCTCGTTCTCTGACCGCAGTCCAAAATTATGAGGTCTGTCCCAAAACAGCCCTCATGTTGTTTCAAAATGAGATGTTAATATAACTAGACTAAACTTAACTATTCATGCTTGTGCCAGCATATCAATTGATATGCTAAAAAGTGTGCTACATGCAAATTCAGACAGGGTCCAGATGTGCAGTGTAGCTGATGGAAAACAGTTTAAACACTAAAAATAAAGTTTATTTTTATAAAACCAGTTTCCCCTGTCCTCTCTCTTTCAAAGTTATTTTGTCACGTAACAATGTTGGAAATTGTGAACAAATATAAATGAAGTTTTAAACATTCTGTTCTTAGCACATTGAAGGTGTCTTTTTTTACAAAATCAATGATACTGTACAACTTGGTAATTGACATTTTTGCCCTGTTTTGTTTCATTTTCGAGATAAGATGCTAATTTTGCAATTTGCCAGCAAGTGTGCTGTAAGTAGTCTCGTGCAGTATCACATAGTCGCTGCAATATGACTAGACACTACTTTTATGACTATAGCTGTATCTGTTCTAAAATTAAGGAGGGGTGTTAGAGACTTTACTGAGCATCCTGTATGCGTTTGTTTCAAGTGGTCAGATTGGATGAGGGAGGAGAAAAATACTTTGTACTGCACATTTTTTTATCCTGTCTATGTTTAATTCTTGAATATGATATCATTATTCCACTTAAAAGGGGGATCTGAATAAGAAAATTTGGGAGATATCGAATAACTATGTCATTACATCGTCAAGAATCAAAAGCTATGCTATTAAAGTGGAATCATATTCTCCTATTACTCTGTATTAAATAGTATAGTTGCGATAATGAATTGGTAGAAACAATTCACAATTGTATTCTTACTCTAGGAGAAGATGGTTATTCTTTTCAAAAAGTTTGGATTTCTCTACATGTTTGAATTGACCTATGTAATTTTGCACCAAAAATTTGTAGTTTTGAACTACAAATTTTAAACTAAATTTGCAGTTTTGAACTCTTGTTTTATTTTTATGATTTTTGTTTTCGAAGCACATATTTAAACAATTAGTGACATTAAAAAATTCATAACATTTTAGAAATGGAAAATTTTGTGGACAAATTTTAAATAATGCATTATATATATGCATAATATTTTTGTCATTAAACTTTAATTGTAACTCTCAAAATGAGATATTAAACAGATCTGGAACCTTTTAAGCTATATTTCTATGCTTTTAACAATGTTAATTTTTCTGTTAGTGTTGAATGACAGTTTTATACAATATTTAAATAAGAAATTAGTCAGCTAGATCAAACATAGCTTCATTAATAACCATGTAAAAAGTGTATTTGGTTGGAAATTGACAAAAGATCCTTTATATGTATTTATAAGTAATATAGTGCTTGAAGCTACTCTGAACTGTTTGATGATTTTTTAAAAAAAGTATGCATCGGGTGTTTCTTACGTTTTAACTCGATGCTTCTAAATGGTATTGAAATTCTGTTGATCTGTATCTGTTGTTTTTTAATTTGAAAGTCATGCTAAATAATTAGTTACTGTTCTAAATTTATTTCTAATCCTATAATTTATAACTAATAGGATGAAAATAAGACACCAAACTGGACTTGAATTTCTTTAAATTTATCTTCATTGCTGTTTTTAGTGGGTAATACTTGCTTACAGTCTAAGCTACAAGAAATTTAATTTCAATTTATCCAACAAAACCTGTGTATACTTTTTCATCTCTCTCCCTTTTTTTTAAGTAAAAAAACATTGTCATAATTTACCAAATAAATGACTAATCAGTATGTCAAGGGAGAGTTTAGATACAATTTTTAATTAGTATTACATTTAATCTTGGTTGAAAGATTGATATATGTGAATAAATCATAAAGGTTTGCTTATAGCTCAATTATTTCTCCAGAATTTGAATTGAAGAAAATTTATGATTCTGCTGTAAAATAAAGACATGCCTTTCTTTGTACAAATATTAAATTATTATTAATACCAATAAATTAAGAATTATTAATAGTTATTCAATACATGGATAAATTAGAAACTAATAAAACTATTAGATTTATATTTAATACAATTTGAATTATAAACAGAAACTTTTGAATCATAATTTAATTCATGTTTCACTGTTAGAGCTCATTAAACCTATAAATTTTTTTATTGTATTCATGCAGGAATATCAAAGCTCTTCTCGTAAATTAGAAGCCAATCCTCGAGCATTTGATCTTTCTATTTTAGGTAAGTTGATTTTTCCATATGTGTTCATGTTGATTTTACATTTTTATTTTATGAATAATGTGTATAAATTTAAATACATAAATATATAATTTAGAAATATAGTGTTTGATGATTGTTAAATGTACATAATATGTTCAACAATTTTAGGTTTCTGTAGGCATTGGATTAATTCATGCTGGATACCCAATAAATAAATAAAAATACATATTCCAAAATTAAGAAATTATGTAACTCTCAGTACATTTATTTTTATGATAATGCCTACTTAGTTTCTGTGGTTAATACTGTTTTTGATACTCCACTCTTTGCGAACTTAAAATATTTGGAATGTTTTTAAATAAAATGTTCACAAAAATATTTACAAAAGAAAAAAAGAATGGATAAGCTATTTTGCATACAAAAAGGTTATGTATGCGTTTGTCGGGATCTCATTCCAGCAGCCATTTTTAAAACTACAAAAGCTCACTTTTTTGTTTTCATTTCAATTTTTTTCTCATTTGTTTGCTGCTGCACTTGGCAAACTTTTGACATCCCATTTTAATCTGTTATGTCTTGTAGTGGTGCCAAGAGATTGCAGTTAGATGTAGTTCTACAAATCTTACACAAGGTGTTATTTGTTTTATTAAGTGCTCATTATCCAGACATATGTTTTGTGTGCAGGTGGAACCGTTTGTTGACCAATCGCCCAAAATTTTTATAGATAGAACCTACATAAATCCATAAATGCATTGCCAGTGTATTTTTGTTTACTATTATTCTTGAATTTTAATTATTTCTCAGTTTAAATGTGAATATAATTTTTCAGTTTCTCAAAAACTTATTTTTGCATACTGAATGCATATATGCATATGGAGTTTTAAAAACTGAAAACTTTTTTTGAAATTTGCATTATTGTGAATGCATTGATTATATATTTTCAATCGATTTATGAATCTCTTACCAAAAATTTAAATTTTTAAGCACATAAATATTTTTGCTACTTCCTTATATGTTTTAAGAATTATTTCACTTTTAAATTAAATATATTTTTACAATTAAAAAAAATGAAAGTACTTTGCTGTATTTCTATTATTTCTGGAAATGAGATTTTGGTTTTCAAGTTCTGTTGTCTTAACATTTTTAATTTTTCTTCAGGGGAGAAACTAAGTTTGAAGCACTGTGAAGCTTTAGAAGAAGTTTTGAGGAGACTACAATTTCAGTTAATAGATTTAGAAGGCTGTTATTTAGAAGATGAGGTAAAGGCATTTGTTATTTAAAACATTATGTATAAATTTTCTTTTATTAAAATTAAAACTTGTCTAATTTTTGTTCTCACTGATGCATTACTTGAAAATGTTCATCCTGTGGCATTATGAGCAAACAGTTGCAATTTTGATTAAATTAACATTGAATTCTTTATATTATTTGTTAATTATGTTCTTTGTGCTTGCTATGTGTTTGTTTTTTTTGTTTGTTTGTCTTTGTGGTTTTGTTCTATTTTCTTACTGTTGCAGAAATCTACAAATTGTGGCAGTGCTGATCACATTTTATTTTCATTCAAATTGCGGTATTTTTTCCTCCTTCTAAAATTAAATACTTTCTTTTTTATTTCGTATTTGCCTGTTATGGATAATCATTATGTAAGGCTCATTTCATAGTTAATATCAAACTATTAAAACTTCATAAAGTAAGATTATAGTGCTATTTAAATTTTATTATATCGAAGTACAATGCACAGTTGAATTTCATTACTAAATGAACAAGTAGCAGTAAAATCTGTTGGGTGTTCGGTTTAAAAAAATCAGTTCAATCTAGCTGTTACTATAATGTTGCTATTGTGTAGCGTTAATGAATTTCAAAGATCTTTTGTCTTGTCTAATTCAGAAAATTAAAATATGTTTGAAATATTGATGTAAAGCATATGAATATCTTGTTAATGATATATTCAGTGTTTTATCGTAAAATTTATTATGTTAAGACAGTCTTGTAAACCATTTTATGTTAAAGTATTAAATAATTGTTTCCCTTTCAAGTCCTTGTTTATTATCATCTGCAAATATATACAGTAAAATATTATTAAAATTTTTCAGTATAAAGAAATCCATTTCTTTTAAAATGCTTTTTGTTTTAAATGTGAAATAGGTTTTAATTAAAATTGAGAATGAAAACCATCAACTGCTACTGTGTATTATTTTCTTACTGTAAACCATTCAAAAATGTTTTGAGTTATATAGTGTATTTTTTTCTTCTTTTCAAACAGTCAGTAAACTTTAAAAAAAAATTAATATCATATAAGAAGATTTAGAATGATCTGTAATTTTTAATCTGAATTCTCTAAGGTTATAATGAAAAGTTTTATGCTTGCAAAACTAAAAATCATTGTGAACTAAGTTGATGATCTGTTCGTACAGTATTTTTTGCTCAGAAAATATCATAAATTTATTAATAGAAAAAAATAGTTGTAAAAATAATTTTTAACAAATATAGTCTGATCATTATACTTTGTTTTCTGTATTTCCTTCTGTATCAAGTGCATATATTCATTTTTAATCCAATATGAAAAACAGTATTGATTGTTAGAATAAGTTCCTTCTTAATTCTCAAATAAGCCGACTGATTTTAAAATTCTGTCTTTCTATAATTATATAACAATCTATCGTGTATGTAACAAATAAGTAGTTTCAGTAAAGAAAGTAAGAGCCTCCTGGTCATATATATGCAGTAATCAATATGTAATCTAAAGGCTATTTCTGGAACTTTTGATTTTTAGTGAATCATAAATATTTTGTAATACAAGTTATTTGCAATTCTTAGCTTTTATCCATAATTTTCAGTATGAGAAATTAAGACTAGGAACGATTTTACTCCTTTTTTTGCATTTAATCATTAAATTTCTCAATCTTAAATTATAAACTTTATTGTAAAGCATTGGACTACTTTTATTTCACTCTGTTAAGAACTTAATAAATAGTACAACAAACAAGATTTCTTTTTGTTTCGGAACAATGAGAAATTATTACCTGCTTAATTTGTTCTTACTTTCTGAAAGATTCCCTTTTTATGTTCTTTTTCATATATCTTATCTGTCATCATTTATATTAATAATTTCTGCTTTACTTGTGGAATGAAATTTCTGCATTCCTCCCTGATAAGTGAAACTCGTATTTTCTTTTTTTAATTCTCCATTAACATTAAAAATTTATTTATTGCTTGTAGAATTCCAAACTTTGAATGATTTTCTTTAAAAATTATTTAGTGCAATATTTTTTTTTTATCTTTTTTTTGCACCAGACAGTCATTGGTTCAAAAGCAGCACTATATTTTTTAGGGTACAGTTTTTGCTACTTTCCAATGTAAGATTATTTTGTAGAGTACTGATTATATTATCTGCTCTACTATTTTGCTAACAGTTCACATTGTATTGGCACATTTCTTTTTTAGTTTTGTGTGTTTTAATAGTTGTAGTTTTCTGGGACAGTCCCGAAAATCCCCGGAAAAGCTTGTATGTCTGTAAGTTAATTTTATTTTGTTTCTTTAAGATGAAAATTAATGTTAGCATTTTGATATATTTCATGCCTTTTCCACAAGTACATCAGATCTCTATGTATCTGTGTCTTTCTGTTTACAAACAATGAATCCATTATTTTATGCATCTAAAAAAAAATTCTCAACTTCTATTTTCAGGGTGCTGCAGCTTTTTTTGATATGATTGAATACTATGATTCAGCAGTTCAGTTAAATATATCATTCACGAAACACATTGATTGTCGTGGATGGCAAGCTTGTTCTCGTATGCTGAAAAAGGTATTTGTTATATTTGCAAAAATTTATTTGTGAGACTTATTGGTTTTTATAAATTGCAAAACCTTGTTATCTCTACTAATAATCCCTGTGGCAGAAAATTATTATGCTTTCTGCGACAAACTTCATTAATACCAAAATCTTCCTGCGAGAAAGTTTTGTGAAGTAAGAATTTACAAATGGATAAATCTAAGAGTAATTCATAAATGAAATAAAATATTTAGTTTAACAAATTCAGCTTTATTTAGTGCTTAAATAAAATAAATATAAATCGATTGATTTTAAAAGGGGACTTCTGATATTTTTAAATTTTGCAGGGGAAGAAAAAATGAATGGGCTCTAAACAACATTGAAATTAAGGTTCAAGATATTTCTAAAGAATTTCACAGTAAAAAATAAACTTATTAACGACAACCAAAAAATATTACAATTGTACAATTATTAATTTTTTCAAAAATTTAAATTTCACAGAAGTCCCCTGTCAACACATTATTGACTGAAGTCGTCAAATGACGTCTTTTGATATACATGTTGTTTGACCTTTTCTGAGCGTGCACCTAATTTGTTAATGGTCAACAATATGTTAACATCGAACAGTATGAACGTTTCAGAATTTCAGGAAATAAATTATTATGTAACCAACGAAACTTAACGTAAATTTAAAATTTATTTATTTGCTAGTAAATTTAAAGACTCGAAGTAAAATTTCAAAATTATTCGTTTTTAAGTAAAGTTCAGTTTTATAACAGAAAAAAAATTCCCAGAAAAATAATTAGAAGCTATGAATATCAAGAGAACTCGAATACAATTCAAAATTGGTTAATTTACATGTAAACTTAAATTTGAAAGAACCCGATGAAATTTTAAAGTTGTTTGTTTTTAAGTAAAATTCAGACTTGAAACAAAAAAACAAAAAAAAAGTCACAGTAAAATGATTATAAAGCCTGGAATATCAGTGAAACACAAAATTCTGAACTTATTTATTTCCAAATAAATTTAAATTTGAAAAAGTACTTTTTTTTAAGTAAAATTTAGATTTAAAAAAAATTATGGGGAAAATGATTATAAAGCAAGAAGTATTTTTAAAAAAATTCAAAATTTGTTTATTTGTAAGTAAATTTAAACTCAAATAAAACAAAATATTTTTTAGCAAAATTCAGATTTTAAAAACATTCAAATAAATAGTAAAAAAAAGTGATGTAAGTGAATTTTCTCCTGTTGAGGGTCACCTGAAAATCCCCTGGTAGGTTTGGATCTCTTGCTAAAAGGGATGGTGTTATTCTGGAATGTATTTTATAGTTTTTCTGATATACATTTTGCTAGTCATAATTGTTCTCTTGTTCGTCATAGGTTCAGTGGGTAATCTTAAGTTTATTTCTATGTTTCTCTTTATAATTTGGTTGTATTGCCAAGTCAATTCTTAAGGTGTCCGCCTACGTTGAGAACCCATTTTCTGCCGAAAACCAAAAAACTTTTTTCGTTTAACTTCACTTTTATTCCTTAATGTAATCCCAAAACTCATTTTATTTTACTAGAACAATAATCGGAAATGAAATTGAAACATTTTATTAAAATTTAATGGCTGAAAAAGGAAAAGAAAAGTTTTTATTTCACAACAGTATTTTTGTACAACAATGAAACATTTTTCATTGTTTCCCTCTATTAATTCACTTAATATTTATTTCTGTTTAGTTGCAATTTAGAGTTAGTTTAGATTGAATTTTCAGTATGAACTTATTTATTTTTCATGGCATTATTGAAAATTTGGGTAATTCTTAATATTCCCATAACCTAAATTATTCTACAAACTTCCCAAATTCATTTCCAGCTAATCAGCTGTAAATCCAGCATAAAGTAGACCCACACGAATCGGTGTGTGTGCAAGAAACGCATTGCCTGCAAAAAGTCGACTGTTTTCAAGTCGAATGGCAGAAATCAAGCGTAAACATGCAAGTAGCGTAAACTGCCTTATTGATGAAAGGTCAACTTCCCTCTTTCCCTTTTATCTGATCTAGAATGTTTGAAATTGATTAATTGTCTGCAGAAAACTAAATTAGTTCTGCGGAACTATCTTGGTGCTTTTGCTTGAATATTTTAATTCTCCCAAAAATATAATTTGTTTCCAAAATGAAAATATTTCTGCAGGAAACCTTTGCTGGTCTGTGACATTGTCGCCGCGATTCTGCCATGGGGCTAATAATAAAGGAGAATTTATATGTTGGTCCTCTACAAGACAGACAGCTGGACCTAGAGTTACGAAATTTGGCACAAACATACTTTGGAGGGTGGGAATGTGCACCTCGGAGCCCTTTTTTGAAATTTTAATTAATTAAAAATTAATTGAATTTTCGATGTTTTTCCTTAATAACTTTGGAACAAATTACAGCACAAAAATTATTTTTGCACCATCTCAAAGTGCAAAAAATTACCTTTTCAATGATATCATTTAAGTTGCCATACAATTTGCTTCTCTAATTGTAATAATTTTTTAAATATATTTTTTGGCATAATTTACAACAATATTTTTCATTGTTGAAAGTTTAGGTAATATCCTAATACATTTTGCTATCATATTTTATTTCATCAAAATTTTTTGGAATCTGCAAACCAAGCTCTGAGATATTACGTATAATTGAGAAATATATCCAGTAAGCTGAATGAATATGGTTGCTATGTTTTCATTATTTTTTCAGCATGTTTTAATCCAGCCAACATGCTGCTGGCCATAAAACGTACTGCACCCTTTTAATGTTGAAATCGAATGCATGTTTTGCAAGTGGAATAAGAAAGTGAAAATGGTGCCGGCAACATGCATTTAGATGTTACATGACATAGTCAGTTATTTGACTCCATTTGGGACATTTATGTAGACAATAACAGACCAGCTGCAAGGTAACTAAAAGAACACGGGTTAATTATCTACCATAATCTGAAGTTTAAAATTACATTGTTAAAGTAACTATGAATATAAAATGATGCAAGATTGAATTGAAATCGTATTCCTGGCGAACAAGCTGGTCGCCGAAGGTGGCTAGTTTGAAATATTGTTAATGCCAAAATATATATTGTTCATAATTTAATGTTAGTTGTCATCAGAGTCTGTTTTTGAAATTGATGTTTCAACAAACTTGGCGCTTTTTTTGCAGAATTTTACATTAGATTTTAAGACTTTATTAAAAGGTATTTGATTGATGTAACAGAAGAGATAAGGAATATAATTTGTAAAATTTTTAAAAAAAATGTTTCATGCATTTAAATGAAAATTTATATTCAGGAATAGAAATTCAACAATAGTCATCTTAAATACATTATCATCAGATATTTAGAACAAATAATTCTAAAGTTAAGTAGGCAGGTTTTAATAGTGTTAGAGCAACACTTTGCAGTTTGAGATTTAAAACGATCAATAGATTCCAAATAAGAATAGCTTGCAAGAAAACAACCCCTAGGTTTTAAAAACTTGGGTAGAACAGTTGAAAATTTTACTCAATTCAAACAAGGTTTTAAATGACGAGTCAAACTACAAAAATTATAAAGACAGAATTTATAAATATGGTATAAAAGTGATCAAATCGATCATAAATGATCTATAAACCCATTTGACTTCAAGCGCAAGAAGTTAATTAGGTAGCAGTTTTCACTCAGTAAATCTTTAAGAGTATTTTTTTTTTGAGAGAGAGGTAAAAGTGTAGTATTTTAAAAATGATTAATGGTTGAGATTTTTAACTGAACATTTAATTAAAATGTGAACAGCTGAATAAGCTGAGTTGTAGGATGGGGATGTGTTTGTAGTTTCACTGAAGGACATAACAAGCATTTATGAGTAAAATGTGCCACTGTAAATTGTGATGAATTTAGAATTTTTATTGCAAATGTTTCTTATTGTAAGTTTTCTTTATTTTTAGTTAAAGTATTGTTCCTGTGAGTTTAGTCTTATACTTAAGATTTATTAGATGCTGATTTTATTTCCAGACCACATCCCTAGTGCAAATGAATGCTAGAAGTACTGGGCTAAATGAACAAGTTTTGCTGATTATTGGTCGGGCACTGCGTCTGGGTTCCAATTTAGTCACTCTGCATTTGGAAAATTGTGGTATATTTGGAAGATGTCTTGTCATATTAGGTACTTTTTTATGTCTCTATTTCCGAAACTGATATTGATGTGTTTTTCATTCTGTGTAGTTACTGCTATTCAAAAAGGCTGGTATGGAAGTTTTTAAATTATAAAAACTATTATTATATTTGATTTTATGAATTGCTTTGTTACTGATTTAGGTTGTAACAATTTTTATTTTTCTCCAAATTTATATTTTATTATTGAAAATCCTCTTATTCAAAGTGTGTTCCTAAATATTTCAGAACTTGATGGGAAAAAAGCAAAAACATCTTTTTATTTCTATAGATAGAAATGTATCAATATTTTGCAATATTATAAATGAACAATTGAAAACATAAAATATTTTTTTATGTTGGAAATGAAAAAATTGTTTTTAAATATATTTTTAATTACAAAATTTTTTATATTAATTATTGTTTAAATATCTTACTTTTGTTTAAATATCTTTGCCACCTCTTTTCAAGTCTAAAATATAATTTGTATGATATTTACTTACATATAGTGGCTGCTTTGAAGTTGAATACAACATTACGAGAACTTTTCTTAGCGGAAAATAAGATATCCTCAGCTGATGGATTTCAATTAGGAAATTTGCTTCGGACCAATACTCATTTGGAGCTATTAGATTTGAGTAACAACAAATTAGGGGTGAGTTCATCATATTTAGATGTTGCTCCTTAATTTTAGATGCCTTTACAAGATCTCCTTGCCCTTAAAAGTGATTTTTTTAATTGAAGTTCTATTTTTCTGATTTTCAAACTCTTAAGATTATGTTTAATATTTTTATAACAACAAATATTACTCATTTAATCATGCATGCTAGTTGAATTATATTAATCAGAAAGTTATTATGATGTCTGTCATAAAAATTAACATTGCAGTGTTTCACTGATGTATTTTGTTCAAAAAAGTATATTTAGAGTTGTTATGTAGGAAATTCTAATTGCAATGGAAAAAATGTAGCTGTGTTCCTTAAAATCTGATAAAAAGATTTTTCTTCCAAAACTTTAATGTACAACTTTAAATAATTCCTGCTCTATTCTTTGTCTTTCTTTCCGACCCATTTTAAAATTTGTGAATAACAGAAAATATTTAATGATTAATTCTTGTGTTTTTATTGAATTTATAACTATTGCAAAGCAGGTGACATCTAATGCTTTTTTCTGAAATTTGAATTGTCAGATTTTTTTTTCAGTTATTCATACACTTTTTCTTATTAATGTCAACTAGATGTCAAACATATGTTTATTTTTTAATTGATTTTGTAAATAAATTTAAAAAATTACATAACACAAGAATTGCTTTTGTAGGATGAGGGTTTGACTCATGTAATGGATAGTCTTGGGCAGCAGTCCAATACCTCTGGTAGGGGTCTGTACACTCTAATCCTTTGGAATAATGAACTCACTGTCAAAGGAATGCCATGTGTTTCCAGGGCTTTAGTAAGTGCAATTATAATGTGCCTGTATAAAAATAAAATTTTCTATTGTTTAAATTTAAGCTGTGTTGTGGTATAAATTATATTTGTGATCGATTATGCAAGCATCCATGTGAATACAGGGTGCGAACGGTCATGAAAAGTGCTTAAAAACTGCTTACTTTTTATTTTCCTTTTAGAAGGCCCTTAAAAGTGCTTACTTTTTATTCAAAGTTTGTTTAAAGTGCTTATTTTTTATAATGGTGCTTAAAAACTCATTATTTTTAAGAAGAAGTTATAAGTTTCCGAGCAAGAACTATTTTATGTATAAAAGTAATTGAAATTAATGATTTAGCATTCTAATTTTGTACCTCAAAATCTTGTTGCATAAGTATTTTTGGTTTATTTTACTGCATGTAGAAATTTTTTCCTGTAACATGTTAATGAGAATATATACTAGTCATGACAGTAGGATAGGTATTAAATTTCTCTCCTCTATATTTTATTACTTAAATCTTGTTAAGTTAAAAGAAGAAAAAAAGATGATCATCGGCATTAAAGATTTTGCGAGTCCTTACTTTTCCCCTTAAGGTGCTTATAAAGTGCTTACTTTTTTTCTACAAATTTGAGTGCGTACTCTGGAACATATCCAACATTTTTAAATATCTACATTGTAATATCTAAATTTATTACTTTGAGCCTAGTTTTTATTTATTATAGATTATGTTGATTTATACTCATTTTTATTGTCAGTATGTGCTTTATTATATAATGAGATGGAGGAAATCCTTTGTTCAACAAGATTTTTTCCAAGTTTTTGCTTTGTGTATATGTGTGTAAAAGAACTGAGTTAATTTTTCCCCAAATTTAAGCATGTAAAAAGACTGTGCAGTGTCTGCTATCTTCCTGAGTAATCAGAATTTTTTACTAGATTCCTTCTGGAGCCAAATGAAAAGGTTCTTACATTCTAATTTTCTCCTCAGGTTCTTAATATACTGGCTAATTTTATATAAAACTGGGTACATCTATTAGGGTGGGCCGAAATATGCTAAATTTTTTTTTCCGAAATCGGTTTTGGCATAGTACGTAAAAGTTGTGTAACTCACAAAAATTTTCTTGAAAATTGCTGGATATTTAGCCACGCCCCTTTGACATTGGAAAACAGAAGAAAAAAAAGAGAAAAATCGTTTTCTGTGAAAAAATATATTTTGAAAAAAATTCAAACATTTTTACTGGCATACAATGAAAATGTTACATAATGGGTCCGTTAGAACCGACAAAAAATTTGATCAATTTCTCTCAATATTTAACCCCGCCCCTCTGACATGAAAAATTGGAGAAAAATGAAAAAAAATATCTGATTTTCTAAAAAACTGTACTATGAAAATTATTTTTCAAAATTAGTATTGACATTAATTGATTAATTAAATAGTACTATAAATAATAAGAATACTATAATTATTACATAATTTAACTTTTTATTCAATTTTTTTACGAAATTAATACTATCATATTTTATCTAGAATTACATGCAGACAGAATACAGATTAAAACAAAAATCTACGAATTTGAAATGTATATAATAATTCCTCATGCATATTGAATATAAGGTGTTAGAATAATATTGTCCCTTGTTGTCAAATGTTGGAAGTCCTTTCCTTGCTTGAAATTTGCCATGAATATATCCATCTCTTGCAGTCTCACCACAAACTTTCATTGCAGCTTCAAATATTAGTTTAACACATCGTTCAACAGATTGCGTGTGGCATGGAAATTCCTCGAAAGTTAGTGCTGGAAACTGTTCTTCTTTGCACATTTCTTTCAAGTCTTTGTCCTTTATATGCATTGTAAGAGGTGGCTCTGTTACAACACAGTTTGACCAATCAATTAAATCAATATAATCGGCTACTTTGAAATTGAGTTTAGGAAGCTTGAAAAAATGCAAACCACCCGAGTTCTTCATCTTCTCATCTCTGGTGCTGAGAATACGCCGAACTGCTAATTCCCGGATGTGTTTTCTAGAATCATGTAGCATTGCTAATAGTAGGTGTTCAGATGTGCAAAACATGCATTGTTTGAGAATACTTTGTAAATAATTTGCTTATTTTTGTCTGGAAGCTGTCTTGCAAGGGAAATCATTTTCCAGAAATGTTCAGCACCATACTGGTAATTCGATTTCATTTTTATCTCAAACCACATTGGAGCATAAACCAGCATTACATACTTCACGAGTATTATAAGATTCTGTGATGGACTTGGAGTGCCAATGCATAACCGTAACAAACGGTTTGCGGAGGTCAGTCATCGTGCATGACTGAGTTTGCCTGAGCTATTGTCAGTCATGCTAGAAGAGCAACTACCATCTTTTATGGCAAGACAGATCTGATACAAATATTGTTGGTCAGTACTTAGCTTTTTGATATCTTTCAGATCCAAAGGCTGAAGAGTACAGTCAATTTGATCAAATTTGACAACTGGATTTTTTCACAATCTTTTAGAAGCAATCCAATAGGTTCAGAATATAAATATCTTCCCTTTGTGCAACCGTCCATTTCCAGAATGAAGTGCCTTAGTGGCAGCTCATTAGTATGTAACATACATATATTCCATTGTAATGGTCTTCCAATGTATGTTTCAAGCAAACGTATTACTCCTCCTTTCCATCCCGTATTCACATTTGTTCCGTCACATCGGATAACGGATGGGTTCTGCAAACTCATATTATACGTTTTTGTAAATTTGATAATACCTTGGGCTATTTCTTTTGCACTTTCACCAGCAGTTAACGATATATGGCCTGTATACTTGCTACCTGGTTTGTCTATTAATGCTACATACGTTTCTGATGTTATGGATAGGCTTTATATATATAGGATAGGTTTTATTTGTTTGCGTCCATATTTTTTAATCAGCAAATAAATATCGAGTAAAGTTGATTGAATTTTAGGTGGGTTCTAACTCATTGCGTAATATTTCCGTTATATGCCAGTACTAATTTCAAAATTACTTTTCAAATTATATTTCTTTCAAAAAAATTTTTCAAAAACATTTCCACTATATGCCAGAACTAATTTCGAAATTAATTTTCAATATATATTTTTTTGGAAAAAAATAGATTTTTGTCTTTTTTCAATTTTTTAATACCAAACGGGTTCGGCTAATTATTAAACAAAATTGATGAAATTTTTAAAGGGTTTTAACAGATCTATTTCACAACTTTTCCACACTATGACAAAATCGATTTCTAAAAAAAGTTTTTTCGGCCCACCCTAATATCTATAGTAAGTGGAATCGGTTAAATGTTTTAAAATAACCTCTGAAAAGAATCGAATAGAATTAGCACTAACCTGTAAGCATTGAAAATGCAATATGTTTATGATTTTTACATAAAGATGCACATATAAAATACATATGTGAAAAACAAATTATTTTAATGATTCGTCCAAAAAATGTCTTTAATTGTTTTCGTGTTTTATTCATTGATCCTATTCTTAAGATAAGCATTAAATTGAGGCACCAGTGTCAATTATTTATCTTCTCCTTCAAAGGAATAGTTATAAATAAAAAGTGATTGTTTAATACTATTGAATACTGAATTCCTTCATTTCTGTATGCATTTGTTATACAGAATGTCATTGCATTTTATTATTATTTTTGTTTATATTTAGACTGCTGCACGAGCTCTCAGAAGATTTAATTTGGGTAGCAATGCTATCACTAGTGCTGGGGTTTTGGAATTGAAGCAGAGCTTCATATGTAATAGGACTATAGAAATTTTGGAATTAGAAAATGCCAAAATAAGTTCTGATGGTATGATGTCTTCTTTTTCTTTTTTAATTTGAACCTTAACAAATTGATTTTATTTATCACACAAACAATTTTATTGACCACTTTTATTTAAAGACTTCAGTTTGTGTAGAAGCTGCACTCAATTTTTCACCTTCTCGTATACAGAGTATGCAAAGAGAAAGTGTTGTAATCGTCAAAAAATTCGATCTTGAGACTTTGGTGAATCTCCACGTTTTAGACCTCCCCGTGTCCGAAGAACACAATTTTGGAATTGTGTCTGTCTGAGTATCTGTGAGCATGATAACTCAAAAACTATTAAAGCTAGAGGGGTAAAATTTGGTATGTGATCTTTCTTGCATAATTTTTAGGTTTCTATCAAAGTTTGGACAAAATCTGTCCACAGGAAATCTGTCTGTCCATGTTCATGTGAACACGATAACTCAGAAACTTATATAGCTAGAGAGATAAAATTTTGTGCACAGGTTTATCATCAGGAATGTAGGTCTGTATCAAATTTTGAACCAAATCCGTCAATGTTGACCGTCTGTCGGTCTGTGTAATCGCATACCTGTGAGCACGATCACTCCAAAACCCTATGGCTTAGATAAATAAAAATTGATATGACATCTGCTAACATTATTTGTAGATCCATGCCCAATTTTCATTTCAGTCAGTTGAAAAAAAGCTATTCAAATTGCCTATTTGTCTTTTCTCATCACGCAGTGATGCAAGGTGTTATTGTGTAATGTCGCAGTTCACTTCCTCTTCTACTCCTGCCTTTAACCTCTGGTTCTTGCTGAGGGAAATTTGTGGCTTTCTGGGCATACAACAAATTTGCAATTTTTATTGTCATTTATCCGCACGAGGGTGCGGGTAAATGACACCTTTGTTAAGGAGTATATGCGAAAGTTTAGGGGAGACCACTCCCGCTGGTGTATTTTGTAAGATGGACATAATTTTCTTTAAAATTTTAAAAGTAACTTGTGTGTAATTTTACAGCAATAAATAGCAGTTGGTTTTTTTTAACTATTTTGATTTCGTCAAACATTTCATATATCAAGTTCTTCATTATTCTGTTTCTGTTCTTCATATTTAATTTTTGTTTTTTGCATTTGTAAGTGTTGTGATTTAGTTATAGAATTATATTTGAATTTTAAAGGAGTCAATTTAAAATATTTTCTTTAATATTAAAATTCAATTTGGAGTTGTTTTTTTCTTTTTCAAACTTAAAGTATATATTTTAAACAAATACAGTTATTTATCTGTTTTTCATAAAGCTTATTTATTATATTTCATTATTATTATCAACCTTTTAGTTTTTGAGAAGTTTTCATATTCTTGTAACATAGAAGACAATGTGAACAGAAAAATTACTTAACAAAAAAAATAAAATAAATAAATAAGCACAAATATTTATGAAGGTGAAAATTATTTTATGGAATGAAAAGTTTAATTTTGTAAGTGTTTCAAATTGATATAGAATTTTTGATATGAAATTTGAGAGTATTAAATTTATTTCTTGATATTTTCTTATTATTATTCAGTCTCCATCTAATCTTTTCCTTTAAAAACCCTTGTATTTTAGTTTATACTTGTGTAGCAGCTCTACATACTATTTTATCTATTTTTTAAAATTTAATCTATATTAATTAAATATTGCAGTTTTAAATTTCTTCATCATCACAACCAAAAACCAGGAGAGAAAAAAACATGTACAGATTAAAAGACCCCATTTTATATGTTTTTATATAGTAATAAGCATATAAAATAAAATACTTTTACAATTATGTAATATTAATAGATATTTTTCTTATGTTAATCTTCCTGATATTATCAGTATAAAGCATGCCTAAAACTATTTTTTTAAAAAAGAAAACTACTGCATAAAAGTTAAATTATCCGAAATGAAACATGTGAAACTCATAAACTGAAGGAGTCAGAAAAGAATTTAAAAAAAATTTTCTTAAAAGATTATATTGTAATTCGTATTTGATTTCAGGGGCCATGGCTTTAGCTGAATATATATCTCAAAATCAGTTTATTCAGAAGCTAGACATTAGAGGTAATGATATCCGGTTGGATGGTCTCGCAGCTCTCAGTCAAGCTGTAGCAAAGAACTTCAATGTTGTAAGTCTGAAAGTCGATCCCACTTCATTGGATTTGGTGAGTTTGATGTTATTTTCCTTTATATATTATATCAACAAACATGCCTACAACCCACATTCTTCTTTATAAGTTTTGCACTAGAGCAAAGCATTTAAACCTATATTTCACCCATGACACAGTTTCATTCATTTGATTTTTCATGTTCCTTGCATCATTTGGATGGTTTTAAATAGAGGATTTAGTTGTTTTAAATGCAGTTGGAATACATGTGAGCAAACTCAGTTTTCCCTGATTTGTTACTGTGAATGGTTGTGGCGATATGAAATGTGATCATTTTCTTCATATTAGTAGCATTGTCAAGACAATATCATTCCTAAAACATTATTTAAATTGGTATTTTCTCTGAATGATGGTAATGGTATTGCTGACCAAAGGGAAAAGCAGAATAAAAATTCCTCTTGAGAAAGGAAATAAAAGGAAAAACCAAATGTGAGACAGCTTAGGGGGAGATGGGATAGATTGATACACGGGAACATTGATACATTTCTTAAATTTTGATGATTGGAATGGCTCAAGATGCTCATATCCCTTCGTATATATGCCACTGCAACCCTTAGCACACAGTATATTTTTTGGCCATGTTAAGTCAAAAGTTAACTTAGAAATGAATCAAACCGCTAATCTTCTAGTCGAAGTAAATTTTACTCTAAGTATGTGTTGTGTGATTTCTTTCACTAATTACGTTTTCCTGCTAGGGAATCTACTCCAAAGGTAGGAAAAAAACATTGATTTTTCTGAACTATATTAAGTTTTGAATGATTTTGTGTGACCCCTTGTTTTAAGTAAAAATGTCTGTTGGGGCAGATTGATACAGTTGACTCTGGGGCACGTTGAAACGCATCTTCTGTGTGCATCAGTGCACCTTAACAGCAACTACTTTGCAAAATCGTCTTCAGAAATGGAAAAAAAAAAGCAAACAAAAAAAAAAAACATAAAAATGAACTTTCTAAGAGAAACACGTAATTAAGTATTTGTTTAAAGAATGAAAACTGTTTGAATTCCATTGCAAAAATGAAAAGTATTGTTGTAAATTAGGTTTAAAATAATTTTCACGTATTTATTAAAATAGGAAAAAAAAATTATTGGAAACTTAATTAATATCATCAAAAAGATAATTTTTTGTATTTTCAGATGGTATGAAAATTATTTTTGTGCTATAATATTTTCGTAAGTCATCAAAGAAGAACGCAAAAATTTCCCTTAATTTTTAATTAATTAAAATTTCCAAAAACATCTTTGAGGCTCTCATTCCTCCCTCCAAAGTATTTTTAGACACACACACTTTCTCCTTTATTATTTGTAGACAGAAATTATTTTCTGAGGCATTATTGTTTCATTTTTCCAGTCTCATTAAAAATGTTGGATTTTAATTAAAATAAAAGTTTGTTACTTTCTTCACTTTTAAGCCTTGATTTGAAATATAAAGTATTGATAAAACGCCTTTTGTTTTGATCCCAGACCTATTAACCATCATTATTTTCGATATTTCCATATGTATCAATGTACCCCTAGTATGAGGCAGATTGATACAAATCCATTTTTAGGAAAAAAGTGTAATAAATATTTTATTATTTCATTTATGACCAAACCTCAACTGAAATCCTATATTAGATTAACAAATGTATAAATATAATGTATTAGTTATGATTATTTCCATTGGTAAAATAATTTTTTAGCTTTCCAAAAAAAAAAAGTGTATCAATGTCCCTGTGTTCCCCCTAAATGGTTTGCTCAATCACCAAGCAGGTGAAAACTTTAAATATTCTGTTACTGTTTTCCTTTATGAATAAAAAGCACCCACTTGAAATTAAAAGCACCTCTTGAAATAAAAAGCATCCAGTATTTTTTCAATGGTTTTTTTTCATTGTTTTATTGTTATACGTTGTTGGTATATCCAGATAACTGTTATTGATGTTATTTCAAAAAGGATCAGGCAACAAAGCTTATATATAAAAAGGCTGTTAGTACAGTTAACCATGATTCGTTGTGTACATATTTGTTTCAATTCCTTGAGGTGCATGCTTGATTTCTTTTTTTCAAAAAGGCATTTTATAAGAGATTTTGATTGGAAAATCATGCATCAATTTTACCTCTAACAAGTGGTAGTCAAAACTATTTATTAAAATTGTTTTCTTTAATGATATTTTTTTATTATTCTAAGAATGCTCATATTTTCCAGAGTGAACCCATAAAGGATCGGCAAGACAGACTTCAAGAGATTAGTAAATGTTGCCAAAGAAATAAAGAGGCCAAAAGTAATCTTCCTCCTCAAGATGCTCAGCTGTCTTTTCTTTTTAATGGGATCTTTTCCCATGTGCTTCCTACCACTCTGCCCAGAGACAATTCCCCGAAGGGTGACTCCCCACCAAAGGCACGGAAAGGTCGCTTTCAAGTTTCAGTGGTTATTCAGGACAGTTCAGCTTCAGTTGTCAAACCTCCTGGAGATACTGCTCGTTCCATGTCATTGGATACCAGCTACGTTTCTTTTGGGACTCATGACTTAGTTGGGCAGATGGCAAAGGATTGTGCTTCAGATGGACCCAGAAGGCAATCTGTTAATATTCCAAACAGTCTCCGATTGGAACCACTCAAGATTGATGCATCAGATGGTCTCATGGAGAAGTCAGTCAAAAATAATCAGTCTGATGGTCTAGTTATGGACCGAATTAAGTGGCTGGAAGGTTTGGAAACGACCGGAGATGAAATTTGTACAGCCTGCTCATGTAAGGATTCGGAAAATTCTGAGGTTTTCCTATCAAATGATGAGGTCAAGGGAAATTTGTCTAAGAAAGAGGGTCTTACACTCTCCCTCAGCGAAATCACCAGTGATGTTCCAGAAATAGAGCCCAAAGTGAGACGTTCAAGCTCCCCGACCATCTCGAGTGCTCGTACTGTGTGCAGGAAGACTCATCGCATCAAATGCTGCAAAGAACTTGAAGGGCTTGATTTGCGCACCACTGTGCCACTTTCACCCACAAGGCTGCATGAAAGTTTTGGTGAGTACTTTTTTTGTGTGTGAAGTCTCCTGTATTATTAGTTTTTGGTTAATATCAATTTTCTTCGAACTAAATTTTTATCGGATTGTAAGGAAGGCTTTTAAGATTAGTATTGTTGAGAAATAATACATACTCCATAGTTATTTGTTAATACACTTCATTAAAAAAGAAACTGTGTTATAGAAAATTGCCCTAATTGCTTCAAAGTTTAGTTCTCAACTGTTTGGATTCTGCATACTGTCTACAAGTATGTTTAAAAAACCACTTACCCTAATGAATTACATTAAAAAGACTATGAAATATTTAGCCTCCTCCCTCCCCTATTTAACCAACTGCATTGAAATATGCCTACTTTTTATACATGTTTAATATTTTATACGTATAAGAATTCTACTAGTCATATATGAAAGTAATATCAAGAATTTTTTTTTATTTATTTAAAAAGGGGTGTATTCTTTATAAAAGCATCTTTTTGTGGAGGTCTGGTTTTTTTCTTTACATTGTACTTCAGGAAATTATATCTTACTTGGGGGCTCTGCCCCTTGCTCGCTGAAGCTCGCCAACCCCCAGGAGGATTGCATTGCAATCCTCACAGGTTTGCTACACAAACCCTGCTCGCTACAGTGAAGACACTGCATGTCCTAGCACAATTATTTTAAAATCTTTATATATATACATGAATCAGCTTTATTTTGCTTCTGATGCTTTAACTTAAGTCGGCACAGAATAAAATTTTTTAGCCTCAAAAAAGATATTTTTCTTCAAATAAAACTTTCAAAGAAAGTTATTAAAGTGCATAAATAAACAATTGCATAAGAGTTGCAAAATTAAAACAAATATAATTATTCTAAAAATTAATTCTAAAAACAAATTAGATTTAATATATTAATAAAGAGATTGTGGCGTGACATCTTAGCACTATGAACATAAAAAAAGACAATATTATGAATAAATAAAAATTTTAAGCTGATTTCCTTTTAACGCTTTTGCCTTAATCAAGAAGGAATAAAATTTTTTGTCCCTGAACCTTAGCCTACCTTTTTTGCAGGTACTATGCGTTATTTGTAGGCACTGTGCGTGCGATAGAATATAACGTTATTTGCAGGTACTGCATGGGAGATGAAACGTTAACTGCAGGTACAGTAGTAACGGATAAAATTTTATTTGTACAGATCATTCTGTTAAGCCGTGGCGCCATCTGCTTATGAATTTATGAAGGAATTGTTAAAAAAATTATATTTATAGTAATGAATTCTAAATTAAATACTAAAATGTAGAACATAATTTTAAAGATTACTGAATTTTTTAGATTGGGGGGAAGGTTTGATATTTTACACCATAACGGATATAATAACAGGCTATTCCTATGAAGTTATGCCTAACATGGTGGAGGCTTCCGGTTTTGTTTGCTAACAGACGTTGCCATTGACAAAAGAGAAATTAGCCCCCTTTTTCCGCCTTAGCGTTTTATATATATATAGATGATGACTTAAATTTTTAGTTCTCAAAAATTAAAGTATGCCTTCTAGATACATCATGCTGCCATGAAGAGCCAAGCAAGGTAGGATTGAATATAATGACAGTTGAAATGATACAAATGGTGAATTGCCGTTTTTGATATTGAGTGGATCATCCTTGAAATATACTGACATTTAAATAAATTCAGTAAAATATGTTATATAAAAGTATGGTAGGAATTTTAATGTGAGAAATAATTAAAGGAGTTTCCAGTTTTTTAGTTAGTTTAATTCTGGCATTAGTGAGACACAATTTGAAATAAAATTTATAGTATAAGAAATTGAATTGAGCATAAATGAAAATACTAAAAGCCTAGGTGCTTAGAAAAAGAAGATTTATCTTTTTAAGCATTGAAATTTGTCAGGTTCTTTCTCCATTTAACTTTTGAGGCTGTATTTTTTTTCAAAAGAAAAATATAATTTTTCTCACAATGTATTCATTGGTTTAGAAAAACTAGTGTGCAGAAATAATTAGAAATCAAAATGTAAAATATTTGAACTTGTACCTCGATTAAGATATGCATCAAATAAATATTTTTCTTCTTGTAGATTTTCCTGATACTCAAGTCACTGAAGTTCCCTTAAACAGTCAGATGAACATGAAGTCCTCTCATGCTGTCTACATGGTCCACTAAATGTGTGAAATTATTTCTTAAATATTTTATGGAACTGTTGAAAGTTCAGATATTTATGTGAAAGTTTATGGACTTGTAAGAGAATGTATATTTGTGCATTGCGCTCTTGTATTATCCACACTATATTATATGTACATGATTATTTCCTCATTTATTACATTCATTAAGTTTGAAAAGTATAATTTCTGGATATTTAGTCCTTGTTGTTAATACGATCAACCTTCCCATATTTATATGTACACACACTTAGTTTTGCATCTGATGTGATGGTGATAGCAGTGTTGCTGGGCCTGTTTTACTCTTTTACATTAATGTATTGTTAGGCGATACTTAAACTGAAGACTTTGTTTTATAACTGTTGTTGCGATTGAAAATTATTAATTTGCATGTTCTGTAGCAGGAAATTGCATTCTAGGTCAAATATTTCCATATCAACAGAATATTACATCCTTTTTCAATTTCCCGGTGAGCTTTTATTGTTTATAGGATACAGAGGTTTTCAATTTCTCATGCCATAGTTCATAGTTTTATTGCAAAGCATCTTTTTCCTGTGCTGTAGTATCCCCCTCCCCCCATTTTGAGCTATGATAATTTCAAATTGAGCCGATTAAGGCGTTTTCAGGTGAAGTTTTTTCAAATTATTTAAGACTGCCTATATCAGTTTGCATGTTGCTGAATATGAAAGATAATTTTTTTTACATTTGTGTAAAAAATGATAATTGATCCACATATTTAATGTTTCCACTTCTTGGTTAGTTAAATTTTTGTTTGCCAAGAGAGTACTTCTCCTATCATATACTGTGTATATCATTAGTTTATTTTTTAATTTTATGTATGTGTTTATGTAATTTGCAAATATTTGTCTGCATATATCAGAAGACTGCGAAAAATAATTAGATATATATTACATTTTGCTATCATAGCTTGGGATTTTAAATGTGTTCATTAATCAATACCTAAAGCTTGCTATCCTTAAAAAATGAAAGTAGATAAAGAAGAACCTGGAGTTCTCAATTTTTCTTTCAGGCATTTGATTTCTGTTTCTATCCCAGAGTGGCAGGTAAACGTAACGTTCTTTGCTTTAAAGGCCTGCTAAGAGGACGTAAAATCACTTTCCCTGTGTTTATGGAATACATATTGATTTTATTCAAATGAGTCTTGAACTCAGATCCATGGCTACATAGATGGACTATTATATCTTATGGATATTTTCAGTCGAATATGAAATATATATACACACACATACTTATATTATGCTGTAATGTACTATATTTTGAAAACCTCTGGTTCGCATACATAAGCCAAGCTTTTTTAATTTAGCATATATGCTAATTCCAGTCATATCAGCCAGTATTACATTCATATTTGTTTGATTTCCTTAGAATATAATTGTGCTGTGTTCATACAAATTAAACAAATATTTAATGATAATTTTGCTCTGAAAATAACATTTTGGCAACCATGTCTGGCAGCTTATTTGGGCATCCCTCATTTATTTAAAGGAGAATATCAGTATGTGTCTAGATGAATATATATGGGGTTTTGTATTCTCCATTAATCGTACAAAATTATCATTTCATGAGTATAATATGATTAAATGATGCTAAAATATCACTAGAATTTCAATATATGGATTTGCTTTATATTTTCCAATGGAAGGAAATTTTTATGTGAAGCAAAATCAAATTTTAAATTATCATTAAGAGTAGTTCCCTGAGCATTTCTTTAATTTGCCTGCTTTGTGGCAGGCAGAAGGATGATATTAACTGAGTTTTGAATAAGGGATAACTTAGTCGACTACCCATCAGAACCAGTTATGTTGGCATGGCATTTGAAGCTCAGGTTGAAACTAGAAGTTAAAGAGATAATTTCCTTCCATTGGAGAGGAGGAAAAATATTTGAATTTCAATCCACTAAGAGATATCATTTATATCCAGCCTCTGTATTGCTGAAGTAGATTAAATCTGTGATAAGTACTTACAGAAAAGGGCATGTTTCCTACCTCTAAGTAGTACATGATGTATCGGAAGTTTTCATCCAATTTCAAAATTCTCTATATTAAAAAGAAACTTGCTAAAGTGGGTCATGTTGCAAAGACCTTATAATATATTCCAGTTTTGACATGGTAGCTTTTAATGATTCATTGTGATTTCTGTTTGTTGTTATAACATTATCCTTTCAGTACACAACATCCATGTATACTTGCTGAAGCAAGCCAGGTTTCATCTCAATTATAACAACTGTAGTTGGAGTTTGTCCAGATTTGCTGGCTGGGCTGGCACATACATATGATCCTTAAAAAAGTCCCTCCCCGTATGCACAAACAATTAATGCTGTTAAATTGTTGATTTATCTACTGACAGAAGCTCAGTAGTCCTTTCATATCCTCCCATAAGATCTTTAACAGCAGTAAAATGGAACTTATTGATCTTTTCTTATCAGTGATACACACATTCTTTGCCCAATCAGTGTTGTGTATCTGTATCTTTTTGAAATTGGATGAAGAGTTTTGATGCATACTGTATTGTATTTTTTTTAACCTTTATTTCTAACAAAGTTTCCTGAATGCTTTAACAGTACCTGATTTGTTCAATTAGTTCATATAAACAACCTTCATGAGTAATTTTTCTCCTTCGTTAATATTCTGCACTTTTTGTGTGTTTATAACATCAATTAGATTTTGAGGTTAGAATATCTTTTCTGTGTTTTCCAGAAGAAAGATGAACTGCTTGCCTTAATGATTAATAATATTTTTATTTTGTACCTTTTAGCTATGTTTCAGCTTGTTTTAAAAGGAAATTTTTAAAGCTGTTTCAGAAAAATGTAGTTATTCTGATTAGCATAATTCTGCTATATGTGTTGTGCAACTGCTTTAAATTTTTAAAAAATAATTTTTCCATTTCACTGTAATAAGCCAAGACTGTTATTACATTAGAGTAGATTTTGTTTATTTTCAACCATCTTCAGTTTTGAAATAGTATTAGTTATGAACTTGTCATTAACTGATCATATGTTCTGAAGCTCTTTTTTAGTCATTTGTTTATTAAGTATTAATCATAGAATAAACATCTTTGTATACCTTATTGCAGCATAGATTAAAAGTACTAGCAATATTCTTTTGTAAAAGAGCGTTGATCTATATTTTTTAATAAAGTTTATGACTGCTTTTTTAAAAGTATGTTTTTAAAGAATTGGGATTTAAAGGATTTGGAACTTTATTCTTGAATTTGAATGCAAATGAAGTTTACTATAACAACTAAAAATTTACAATTATTGTCAAAACTTGTAGATTCCTGGAATGTGCAATCTACTGGAAATTATGTGTGCTCATATAATTGAATATTTATTTGTGTATAAAAAAACATCTGTGTTTGTTCTTGTCTTTTGTAAATTATTTTAATTGAACTTCGAATTAATTTTATGTAGACATAGAAATATTTCTAAAATCGAGGTTGTGATATTTCTAAGTCAATTATTTGAATAAATATTTCCTGAGGGAAATTTCCAATTTAAGTAATTTTTTTATCTTTTACAAGAACATTTAAATTCTTGAAACTATCTAACAGTTTTTATGTCATTGTTAGTATTGAAATAATAATTCAAAAATGTATGGAAATCAATCCATGATTTTTAAATCATTACTCAAATGTATTAGATGTCTGAATTCTTTTAACCTTTAAATTGTGGGCTAGGAAAAATTTAATGTCCTGTTAATATGGGGATTTTGGCAAAGAAACAGGAAAGTACTCGACTCTCATTTTAAGTAACTAAAAGATATGTTGAATCCCCTCATTCAGATTTGCTCATTTTTTCCCCTTCAATAGCAATCAGTCAACTAATAACAGATGTGGAACTGGAAAAAAAAAGATAGTTAAACTATCTGCAAGGAGATTTGAGAAGAGGCAGATTGGCTCCATATGTGAGAAGGAGTGAAATGCTAATTTTTTAATGGGATGACAGTTGTACTAGTCCGTAATCAAAGGAAAAAAAAAATCTTCTGGTACAGGATCCGTACCACCCTTAAGGAAAAGGTGAAATTGGATTCTTTGTCTTCGTTCATAGATTTTTTTTTCATGCATTTCTTTTTCAAACATTGTTAGAATTTGCAGTTAGCTTCCTCATCCTTTTGAAGTGCGCAGATGTTAAGAAATCTTGAAGCAAACTTTTTGAAAACTTACTTTTTTTAAATATCATAGATAGATCTGCAATACATAAATTGGTGCTTTTGAATATTACGTGATTGATCTCCTAAAATTTTTGGCTTGTGTTCCTAGAAATCTGAATTCAGTTTGCTGTGTTATTTAATAATATTAGTTGAGATATTACTTTTCAGTTTCTTTCTTAAAATATCTTCATAATAACTGTTCCTTTATCGTAAAGTGCTTCCTTCGTTAGTATTATTTCCCATTTCTGTATGCTTATATTATGTATTTTTATTATTTGGCATTTCTTACACTTAATAAAAATAATGTTATTGTTTTCCATTCCCTACCTACATTTTCGTATCTGTTTATTATATTATAAATGTCTTGAAAAATTCTAACGATCATTTTTAGACATTTGAATCTCTGATCTCTTTATTACACTAACATAATGCTTCTCTGAACTTCTGAAAAGGTATGTTATTATGCAATGTTATGTTGTTAATATCATGTATGGTTATAAGTAAGTGTTGTCGCATTAATATGTACATTCAGAAACTTGTGTATTATTCGCTATTTAGATAAGGAGTAAACATATCATGTATATTAACTCCTTTGCTTTGAATATAATAATTGCTCAATGTCCCATTCCACCTCAAGTCCTGTAGAGTTCCTTTTAACTTATTGTATGTTGTCTGAAATGAGGAAAATTGAGCAAAACAACTGGATTTTTTTAAAATGTGCTATTGCATTATAAATTAGTTTTATTAAAGGCTAGTGAACTATACGAGATATATGTAATGGATTTCAAACCAGTTACAAAAAGCGTCCTGTATTTTTACTTGATACTCTAAAACAATTTATTTTAGCAAAGTTTTCTTAGATTCTGAAATAATTAATTTATTTATATAATTGGAAAAAAGATAGAAATTTAAATTGATTTTGCTGTTTTATAATACTTTGGGGTTTTTTTAATTACCCTTTTTTTGTGTCAAGCACTTTTTATGCATCTGTTAGTAATGTAATACAGACATAAGGAATTGAATGGAATTTTCCTTTAATGTTAACTGTAATTTTGTCATCTTTTTAAAAATTCATTATTGATAATTCACTCTGAACAGAAAATGTTGAAAATCCAATCAGTGATGTATATTTTTTAAAGCAATTTGTTTAATGCTAAATGACCAAATATAAGTAAAATAAGTAACTTAACTTTATCAAACAGTTAAAATCACTTCTGTTCTTATTTAATAGACTTGGATATTTGAGGTACAATTAATTATTCAAAATAAAAATTTTAAATACAAACTTGAGCTACAAATAAGTATTGTATTTTCTTCTCCTTACATCAGGAAGCTTCAGTAATATCATGATGATGTAGAGCATGGAGAATCATGCAAAAGATGCTTTAATTAGGTATTATCTTTAAATTTTTTAATATAACTTCATCTGGAGTGCTCAAGTAATCCTTTATATTTTGTCTAAATCATTTTCCTGTTTTGTAATCATTATGTATTATTTATTCATATATTCTTAATTAATATAGTGTTATGGTGATTAAAAGAAGTTTCAAAAGTAGCCCTAGAAAATTAATGATTTTATATCTATCTGTGATGAAGACAAGAGCTATTCATACTTGATCAAAGATCTGTGATGAACAGATGTCAGAGTTAGAGGTGCTTTCGCATAATTCTATATCCTATAAATCTAAAAATTGCAGCTACTATTCATGATCTAATTTAAGGTTGGGCTAATTAATCTAGGTAATGGCCACTTTTCATGGAATGTTAATGTATATCAGTTGTTGCCTTTGCATGCTTGTATATGCTCTTAAGTTGATAAACTTTGGTATTATGGTTTCCAAAGTAAAAATATTTTTATCTGTTAGTTGCTTTTTAAATGTTTCATAATTAGTCAATATTTAAAGAGAAAGTAACAAGGAACGTGTAATTAATGTGTTAAGGGAATGTACAGTAAATGAAATGTACAATGTAGAAAATGGAATGAAAACATAAACTTATATTTGATAAAAGATTTAATCTTATGTGAATGAATTTTTCAATGTTTTTGACTTAAGATTAATTTTTTAAAAACAGTGATGAGTGTTTTTTTTTTTTTTTAAACTTGAATTAAAGTATATGTTTGAATCTGAAATGTAATACTTGTTTGACCCAATTGATAGCTGTTTGAATAATTATGATTAAATTATTGCATTAAATTATATTTATTTGAAATAAGTTTTGCATCATAGTTATTACTATTCTGAATTGCTGATGAAAATTCTTCTCTTAGGTTTCCACTTGTATATCTTTATTATATATTTTAATAATTTTTCATTTTGATCTGTGTACAAAATCATTTATATATTTGCAAATTTTGGCCATTGTATTCATTCTGTAAACTTTTTTTCTTATTGAGCTGAAATAACTCGGATAATTTAGTTTTGTACTCAGTGGGATGCAGATACCAAAGACATACATATGTGATTTTTTTTATTTATTATTATCAATTTATAACTATATGTATTCTCTTTTTTTTTTCTCGTGTGCAAGCACAATATTTTGAATAAAGAGGAAGTCACCTTCTGCTAATTATAACTACTTCAGAATAATCCCTCACATTTTATAAGTTTCTTTTTTATCTACTAAATTTTCCAAAATTGAGATTACTCTTTTTACTGATAGTTTTTATTTTAGTTGAAGTTGTGTTCAAATTAAAGATTACTCCATTTCACAGTCTTGCATCAGATCTCTCACTCAAGTGCCATCATAGGCATCAGAAGCCCTGATGTTGGTATGTGTTCATCTAAGAGAACAAACCATTTTTAATTATGAGTTACATTGGCTTCAAAATCATTTATAGCTTATCTAATGTTCACCTTTTTTTTGCTGCATACAGTGAGATGTTGTGCCAAATATCATACTTACCTTTTGCAATAGGTAAATTCTTATTGTAATGTCACTCCACATTTGTAACCATAGCCAGTGTATGCCTCATTTTTATTTTGTGCAGTGATCCTTAATCTTAGAAAAGTGTTCACTCTACTAATTCTCATACACATCTCAGTTTAGTTCTGTAATCCTGACTCATACTTTTTGTTTATTAATATAACTAAACAAGTTTTTAATCTTATTGTTGGCTAATAGGTTTGATTAAGGCTACCTTAAATCTATCCAAGTATGCAAGAAATTATTCCATTCATTATTCTAAATTTTTGGAATGCGATAGGAATGATTTTTCTATATTTTTAAAATGTTATGCAGTGATTGTGCACCGACTGATTTTCTAAGAATTTGGCCAAACTTCATAATTTGCTATTAACACATATTTGTTAAACTGATAATTTTTGTTTCAACCTACGAATTAAAATACAAGCTTTATCTTATTATTTTTTATATTTTTAAAGAATGTGTTTCTATTGAGCAAAGCCATATAATTTCTTTTATGTGTAAGCATTAAATGAAACATAAAAAAAAGTTTTAATTCTGATAATTATTTGGCTGTGCGTATATTTTAAAATGAAAGCATTTACAAAATTTCATTTAATGAAAGCATTCAGTGTAATTAAAAAGTAAATAAATATCACCACAAACGGTGAATTAAGGATCACTGATGTAAATTGTTTATTTGGTAGTAACAAAATTCATTTAATTTTCTGCTTAAACTGCTGTTTAAAAAGATCTTGTATTTCACATCATTTGCTAGTTATTGCATTGATAAAACATGTTACAAAGTCTTACTTGTATCATTAAGCAAAATACTTAAATATGTTGTTTGTCAGTAGAATTTTCATAGGTTTTTTTTTTCCATGTATATCCACACTATAGCATTGTAATGTTTTGCCATGTGAATTTACCTTTTGATTTTTTGCAGCCAATTTTTTTGCACATGTAAGTTTACTTAGGAAATTTCAATTTTAGTATTTTTTTTAACTTTGAAAAATGCTCATTAGAAATGTATTATGTAGATATTTTCATAGTTGTCTCAATTTGAAATAAAAGGAGCATTCTAGTCTATGAAGGCTGTATTACAGAGTTCCTTTTTTTTTTATTTACCTTAAAGAATGGCATAAATGGTATAAAGTATATTTATTTTTGTGAGAGACAGAGGGTTGTTTGAAGTTTATTTATTGTTTAGTTATAGATTATGCTGTGGTTTATACTTAATTTATTGTATACATTTTTTTGTTTCATGAACTGATAAGCATACTCTGCCCAGTATTAATCGCTAAATCCATCCTTAAATGCCTGTTAGTGTTAAAATGGCTGAGGACTGAAACAACAAGAATGTGTGTGATATATTTTGTGCGGAAAATGATTTTTTTTATGCCAATTGATGCTGTGAGGTAGTGCTTTTTTCTTTTTCTTTCTCATGTTTGCCATTGGATATCTATTACAGATTATTCTTGATTGTTGCACATTTTGTTTTTAAACTTCATCTTGTGTATATTTGTAACTAGTGTGATAATTATTCAATAAAAAGTACTGTAGAAAATTGTTTGTTTTTTGTTGGGTTTTTTTTTTGCGTATTAATTATGATGTCTGAAATATATCCGATACCAGTGTTACATAACGGTTATCTTTATTTCAAATCGAATATTTTACTATCTTAAATTTTTGGGCTTATTAAAACTGTAAAAAAATTACCTAAAATGATGTTAGATATTATAATAAAGAAAACTAGGGGTCTCTACCCCCTGCTCGCTAAAGCTCGCCAATCCCAGGAGGATTGCATTGCAATCCTCCCAGGTTTGCTACACAAACCCTGCTTGCTTCGCTCGCTACAGTGAAGACACTGCGTGTCCTAGCACAATTATTGTAAATTCTTTATATATATATGAATCCGCTTTATTTTGATTCTGATGCTTTAACTTAAATCAGCATAGAATAAAATTTTTTAGCCTCAAAAGAGATATTTTTCTTCAAATAAAACTTTCGAAGAAAATTATGAAAGTGCATAAATAAACAAATGCATAAGAGTTACAAAATTAAAACAAATATAATTATTCCAAAAGATAATTTAAAAACAAATTAAATTTAATATTATTAGTAAAGAGATTGTGGTGTGACGTCTTAGCACTATGAACATGAAAAAAGACAATATTATGAATAAATAAAAATCTTAAGCTGATTTCCTTTCAATGCTTTCACCTTAATCAAGAAGGAATAAAATTTTTTGACTCTGAACCTTATTTGCACGTACTATGTGTTTGAATAAAATGTTATTTGTAGGCACCTTGTGATCAAATGGAGCGTTACTTGCAGGTATTGTGCGTTTGAATGAAACGTTATTTGTATGTACTGCACGGGCAGATGAAACGTTATTTCCAGGTACAGTAGTAATGGATAAAACGTTATTTACAGGTATTTTCCATTCTGTTAACTTGTACATTCGTGTTTTCTTAATGACACTACACTATTTTAATTATCGCAAAATTTTATCAGTTAACCGATTAACTTATTTTATGCCAGGGGTGTCATCTGCTTATGAATTAAGAAGAAATTGTTGAAAATTTTTTTATTTATAATAATGAATTCTAAATTAAAAACTAAAATGTAGAAAATAATTAAAATAAATTACTTTTTAGTACACCAATGAAACTGTTTTTAAAAACAGTTTTTATTCTTTTCTTAATTTAAAACACTTGTAAATTGGAGATATGGAATTTACATTGGGAGTTATTTTAAATTTATCGGATAATATACCGTGTTTGGAAAAAGGAATAACATCTAGTAAAAAAATTATTTTCCCACAATTTTAGGAAAATATTATCTGAAACTTAAACTATCCAAAATATTAGTCATGCGGCAAAGAGGATGGAGGAAAAAAGTGCTTAGGAATATGTAAGAAAAATGTATAAAGATTTTTTGGAAGTTTTTTAATTTTCAAGGATTAAAAATAAATCGATTAAGGCGATACTAAAATTTGGAGATGATTATGGGAGGCAGAAGGAGGTAATGATGGCGAGTGAAAACACTCGGAGAAAAAGTTTGTCACCTAGGGACCAAACCCCAGAACATTGAATTACAAGCACAAAACCTTGACAACTGCACTATCGGAACGCACGGTTTGAAGGTGAAACAGGCTTTTCTTATTTCAACTGTCATTTATATCGTAGTTTGGAATTTTAAAGATTGCTGAATTTTAGATTGAGAGGAAGGTTTGATAAAATTTATTTGCAAGTTTTTGATTCAACCTTTTTTTTTTTTCAGAAAAATCCAAGTCTCTGACTTAAACTATTTTGACTTTGACCTGAACATTCTCTGGCTCTCATAAGCCATCTCCTTCATTTCTAACTGATCTCTTTTGACTCATTTCATCCAAAGTTTCATTATATTATAAGAAATATTGTGAACTCTATGTCTTAAACTCGTTTTTTGTGAGAAAAAGTTATTTTACACCCCAACGAATATTGTAACAGGTTATTCCTATGAAGTTATGCCTAACATGGTGGAGGCTTTCGGTTTTGTTTGGTAACAGACGTTGCCATCGACAAAAGAGAAATTAACCCCCTTTTTCCGCCTTAGTGTTTTATGTATATAGATTCTGCCACACAAAATCTTCCTTGTTTAATTTTTTTTCATCTCTAATTCAATTATATATATGGAACTTATTTTTGGGTATATAGTGACAGTATTTACTCACCTTTCTGGTCATAGATGCTGAGACCGTAGATTCTAAATGCTTGGGTATTCCCCCCCCCCCTTTATAAGTCTCTTTTTTACTTTCTTGTATACAAAGAGAAAGTATTGTAATCGTCAAAAAATTTGAACTCAAGATTTTGATGAATCTCCACATTTTAGAGTGGAGATTCATCAAAATCATCATCATTCATCAAAGAGATCATCCTGAGTCCGAAAAAGACAATTTTGGAATTATGTCTGTCTGTGAACAAGATAACTCAAAAACTATTAAATCTACAGGGATGAAATTTTGTATGTTGTCTTCACACATAATTTGTAGGTTTCTATCAAATTTTGGACAAAATCCGTCCACAGGAAGTCTGTATGTCCATGTTAATGTGAATGCGATAGCTCATAAACTTGGATAGATAAAATTCGGTACACAGTTTTATCATCAGGAATGTAGGTCCATATAAAATTTTGGGCCAAATCCAACAAAGGGTTGACTGTCTGTCGATCTGTATAATGACATACTTGTAAAAATTATATCTCGTAAGCCCTTTGGTTTAGATAAATAAAACTTGGTATCACGGATGCTAACATTAATTATAGATCTGTTCCCAATTTTCATCTCAATTGGTTAAAAAAAAGGTGTTCAAATTGCATATTCAATTTTTTTACTTTTGATCTCCATGAGCCATGTGTACTGGAAGCAATCTCTGTGCATGATATTCAGCGACTTCACGACGAAGGCTCCTACTTGGCACTTTTTTCTTCCCTTTTGTCGAATTCTGATCCTGCTCAGATTATTTTATTTCCATTTGTTTTGTTGTTTTTATGTGTCCTGGAGAAACTTGTTGTGTTCTGGGAATGGAGCAGATTCGAAATTTTTATCTGAGCGAGGGTGCGGGGAACTGACACACTATATGAGAGTTTTTGAGAAATGAGTATATGAGAAAGTTTATGGGAGGTCACTCCCGCTGGGTTTTATTTTTATTTGGAACAATCTCTTTTTCACTACATTGTTTACAGTTATTTGAACATTACAGTTATTGAACCTTATTTCAATATTTAAAAAAAAAATAACTATTAATTATTTGCATTATGTTTTGCTTTAATTCAGGACCTCTTAAATTGTTAGGAGAGTAACCTCAAATGGAGTTGTAAAATTCTTACAAGTCTTCCTAAGACTGTGAGCCTCTGGTATCCAACCATCCCATAGTTTCACCACTAATTCTGAGAGTGACAAGAGAATTCTAAAAATTCATTTAGAATTGAAATCAGGAAGTTAACCAACCTGTCTAAATAAACAGAATCATCCCATCTTGTTGGAGTATTCTGTACAATCCAGTATATGACAGCTATGACATTATTATAATCAAAAAGACTTTTTTTTATAAATTTATGTGGTACTTTACCATTATTTCAACAGCTGCCAAATATAAGACAATGCTCATTCCCTTGGCAACCTTATGTCACAAAACATGTTATTTTGGACTAACTTGATTTCCACACAAGTGACAACTATCACACCGAGTTTTTGCACTAAAAATTATGCTTGGTGGTAGTGTTTAGTTAGAATTCCAATTGACAATAACATGATGTTTGAAGAAGCCATGTGACATGATGGTTGTAATGTTGCTGTCTTTTCAAAATGATGACACCAGATTTTATTATTAATGCTTCGTTCAGTTACATATTGCTTGTTGTTCCTACATAATTAGAGAGTCCAAAAGACTAATTTACAATTTTTTATCTTTTTCTGAATTCCGATGGCAGCCATTTTGTTTTACAAAACATGCTGATTTTTTTCATTTTAGGGTTCGTTAACTTATATTACCAGAACTGGTGAACCGAGGTTGATGAAACAAAAACTGGTTTATTCAGGAAGATACAGCCTTTATTATCTCAATTACATTAAGGAAAATTGATCCCAAATACCAAAAGTTAGCTTAGAGTTTGACTTTAAAATGACATATCAATTTTGAAGGCATATAATTCCCAAAGGAATCTATTCTCCATATTACTTTTTTTGAGTGTAGCTACTTAATGTACTGTATTTACAAAAAAAATTAAACCCTGAGATTTGCTTCTTTAAGAGCTCTGGCTTTCAAAATCGAAAATTTCAAAAAAATCCAAATTTTGACACCTTATCTTTGTTGAGTTTAAAATCTGAAATTTTTTACAGATAAACCCTCTATATTGTATTATATTGCTGTAAAAATTTCATGTTTGATATTTATCTAAAGTCAAGTTAGAGGTTTAAAAATCCCAAAACGATTTTTTGCCAAAATGAGTATAAATTTGACTAAGTACTATTTTTATATTAATAAATTATAATATGATATAACTACTATTACCTATTCATATAAACTTATTTTTTTTTACATGAAGTAGCTTGTGCACACTTTAAATGTATAATGAAGTTGAAAATTTGAATGTTTCATGTGTCACTTTAGGGTCCACAGTATAATTGAGGCTTCTTTATCATCAATAAATTATAATATGACTCAAGTAATATTTGTATAAAATTAATTCTTATGGCTTTATATTTTCAATTAATGCACCATTTGTGTATTAATTTTACTTCATATTTATTCTGTTAAGTTATAACATTATATTATGTCATGTTTCTATTTATAAGATAATCTCTTAAAATGCTGTGCCTAATACTTATTCAAAACAAAATGTGTGGATGTTCAGACCTGTTCACAAACTTTGTGACAGACTTCACAACAAAGCAAGTCTCAGCTGACCATTACTCTAACCAAATATTGACACCAGCAGAAATGTTTGAATTGTCATCGAACATTTAAAAGGAATCACCTTCACTTACATAGAAGATAAAGAAATCATTCAACATCATACAATAAACTTGTACGATTTGAAAACTCTGTGGCAATTACTGAGTTTCTCATTGTTTTGTTCCTGTGTCAGAGAAGTAACTTGAAGTGCTTCTACTTCACAACTACGGAATATGAAATTCATTCCACTACAAAAGCTTCAAATAACACTTCACAAAGAGATTCTATTGCATGATGGTCAGTGGTGGCTGGCAGAGGTGAATGACATTAGTGATATAAATAAAGATGTGCTTGTAACATTTTATCCACCCGTGGTCCAAGGGCGCTTTAAGAAAAGGAGAAAGACTAGACTTGGGTGCTTATGAACAATGTTTTAAGGAAACAAGTGCCTTAGAACTACAAACTACTGGAAGGACACATAACATTTCCCCAAAACTAAGTGAAGAAATATCAAACTCCTTTATGAATATAAATCAAGGTAGAACGATAAACCATGACTCGCATGTACAGTGTATCCATACTCTTGTGATGTGTTAGTTGTAAATAATATATCAATACTTTTATTTGAAGTTTAAAGTGTTTTAACAATGGTAATATAGTAAAAACTGTGTTATAAAATAAGTGAATAGAGAGCTCAATTACCAATTAGACCTAAAGTGACCATGAAACATATTCAAATTTTCAACTTCATTATACATTTAAAGTGTGCACAAGCTACTTCATGTAAAAAAAATAAGTTTATATGTAATAGGTAATAGTAGTTATATCATATTATAATTTATATGATAAAATAGTACTTAGTCAAATTTATTCTCATCATTTTTGGCAAAAATACGTTTTTATAGGATTTTTAAAGTCCTCTAACACTTGTAGATAAATATCAAACATGAAATTTTACAGCAATATAATACAATAGAGGGTTTATCTGTAAAATTTCAGATTTTTAAACTTTGCAAAGATATAAGGTGTCAAAATTTGATTTTTTTGAAATTTTGATTTTACCCGTAGCTTAAAGAAGCAAATCTCAGGGTTGAAATTTTTTTGTAAATATAATTATAAGGTAGCTACACATCCTCAAAAAATATGTATGGAGAATAGATTTTTTGGGAATTATATGTACAAAATTGAAAATTGTTTTTAAAGTCAAACTTCAGCTAATTTTTTGGTATTTGGGATACAATTTTCCTTAAATGTGTACTGGAATAAAGGCTGTATCTTCCTGAATAAACCAGTTTTT
This sequence comes from Araneus ventricosus, assembly GCA_013235015.1. Taxonomy (NCBI): domain Eukaryota; kingdom Metazoa; phylum Arthropoda; class Arachnida; order Araneae; family Araneidae; genus Araneus; species Araneus ventricosus. Next base: position 662,968 of record BGPR01000276.1, read on the forward strand.
GTTTCATAACCACGGGTCACCAGTTCAGTATTATAAGTTAACTAAACCCCTACAAACGCAAAAATCACACGTTTGTAAAAAATAGTTGCCATCGAATTCAGAAAAGATAAAAAATTAAAATTAGTCTTTTGGACTCTCTAATTATGTGAGAATCAACATCACAAAAAATCATTTGATTATAAAATGGTC
>BGPR01000276.1:679662-701143 GCA_013235015.1 Araneus ventricosus
AAAAAATAATTCTATTCAGACTTAGAAACAAAGACAAACAACACACATAAAGTTACGGTGCGGTACGTTACCTTAAAAGGCAGAGCTATTCAAAAATAATAACGTAATAACGACCACAACTAGGCCTAAGTATTTCACCTCACCTCACGGGTCATACTTAACTCAAACTGACAGTTTACAGAAAGCAACCTTAGGACCAAGGAATTGCGCAAACATCAGATCACCACATCGCAGTAGCCAAACACTACACCTCCCTCCCAAGATAATGATTACAGATTAAGCACTTATCTGAAACTCAAACTTGTCTACCAGCGATGAGTTGCTGAGACGTTACAAATTTATACATTTGAAAATTCACACTTTTATATACATTTCAATCGAAGAAATATACTTCCTTCTTTCGATGCAACTAATTAGTTCACTTAAAATAAGTCAATTGCATTAATTTTCACATTTAACATGTTCACAAAATAACAAGTTCTAAAGATGAATAATAAAATACAATTTCCTAAAACACAAACAAAATACAGTTTACATATCAAGTTTCCTATTATATATTACTACTACAATTTCAATATCAACACTCATTAATAAAACAAAACTATGACTCAGTTCATCATTTCGTATTACATATCAAATAAAGGAACACTTTATGCATATTGACAAAAAAAGATCCAATTTTTTTACTTGAAACACATTTCCAGTACTTTTCTTTTGGATAAAAAAATTTAAAAAAATTTTCTTTCAATGATACTTTGCACTTCAGACATAAGATACAAAATTTCTAAACAAAACCTGCCATATCATAGTATTATTTCCTTTTACAATACATCACAAATCAGTTTATATTGTATTAGAATATCATATTTTATAATTCTAGTATTCATGAATTAATTCACCATACACTAAACAAAAAAACATAATGCAACAATACGTAACTAATGGTCAAGCAACCAGCTCTGGATCACTTGACATGGAATGACCCAAAAGTTATTTATTGTTTTTTAAATACTCTACAGTTTTCATTTTGATTTTTTAATACTAAGTTTTATAATGTAATATTTGCTCATATCTTTGTGGTAAGTACCACTTTACAGTCATATTATCAATTGCCATCCTTTCCCTTAATGCTCTGTAAGAGTAAAGTTGAAAGTGTACAGATTTCCATCTTATAATCTGTCATTAACAAAATTTGTTTTTATAAACTGTTTATTTAAAAAGTCAAGTTTATAATGCATGCATTATTTTTCGTTTAATATCTTTAATTTTCTGTCAGTATATTTTATTGTAAAAAAATTTCTGCTTTTTTAGGTTTTTTACTCTTCTTGGATCTGTATTTGGGTTTGTGGCATCAGATATCATCAGTAAAGTCAACATTCTAGAAGAATATAAGCGTTCTGACGTCAGTGATCAGTATGCAACCATCCAGTCAATGATTGAATATGAATGTTGCAACGAAATCACTGCAGACACCAGCCGACCTTCTGGCTCCAGAACGTTGTTGAGACTCCATCGATCTTTGGAATTTGTCATGTCATTTATGAGTGACTTCAGTACTGCTGATTGTAATGCTAAGAGCTCATCAATAGCACAGAAGTGCTACAATGAGACTTTGTCCAAATACCACCCTTGGCTTATTCGAAAAGGTGCTAACATTGCAATGTACACACTTCCTGCTAGGCAGCAATTTATTGAACGAGTGTATGGAGGTCCTTGTGATAAGGCCACTGTCGAGCACTATGGAAAAATGATGGGGGATATTGCAAATATTTCTAAGAAAATTTATGAGGAAACTCATAAATTGTATGAAGCAAACAATCTTTTAAACTTGCCTTAACAGTGATAAGATTAGGCTCAATTTTTTAAATAGTTGCTAGCACATTGATCTGAATTTATTCTGCTTCAGAAACCTTTTAGTGAAATTTTAAACTTCTCGCTTATTGTTATGGATATGCAGAATACGTTTGCAAAATGTACATTTTTGTGAATGCATTTTTAAATTTTTTGCAATTATATTATTGTTCTGCTCCTCAAAATCTTCATATTGCTTATTTTTTACATCAGCCTGAAGTTGGAAATAATCAATAATTTATCAGCAAGTGACTTAAAAATAATGAGGAGGATTGAGATTTTATAAATTCTATTATAGCTTTGTACTACATCATTTTTAAAGATTTTTTTAAAAACTTTTAAAGCTTCATTAATTTTTAGTCCTTTAACTTCATGGTTATAAAGTTTAAATGTTCTATTTTTACTGTAAAACTCCTGAAATAATATATATTTTTTTATGAATGATGAACCTTGAACTGCAGGGGAATTCTATATTTTAGTTATCTTGGAAAAATATTTTTGCCAGTTTATGACTATAAAATCATTCTGAATGTACTCACTCATTCCATATATTTACTCTTGTTTGCTGACGAAGGAAAAAAAAATCCCTAGTTATAGATGTATGTTATTGCAGATCTGAGGCTTATTCTTTAGTTTAAAATGTGTTAATTTGTACTTAGTGCTTTCACTGTGGATTAGCTTTTTTCGTGTGTGTGTTTAACTGATAATACAAAGTTGTACAAATTTTGTTAAGTTTTTTGTTATTTGTTGTGTATGTGCTGTGCTGATTCAGTGGAATGTGAATAAATCTCTAAAATTTGATACTGATTATCATGTTCTTAAGTATAAGGTAAATTAAATCGCTATGGGTGAATTAGATGCAAGCTCCAAGAAACACAAAAAGTAACTGTGCTCGCTCTTAGACAATTTATAAATAAAAAAAGAAAGAGGTGAACATATTCTGCAAACATTTATTAATATATTTAACTTAATAAATTTGTTATGCAAGTCGGATATCTCGTCTGTAGTGATGAATGTGTTAAATTACTTTCATTTTTGTGTTGCTCATTATCAAGGAATAAAATTGTGAAAGAACAGTGGTGACAACTCAAGCCCCCTCCCCAAACTTTTTTAGGAAAAAATGAATTTTTTATTTCATTTTAGCTGCCTGAAACTAGAAATTTAAAAAAGTAATAATAAACAGAATCCCAGAAAGCTAGATAATTTAGTGAGTTTTCCGTTTTGTTTATTTAGGTTAATTTAGAACTTCTGCTATACCAACTGACTTCTGGTGTAATGCTTCATTGATGGGAATCTTTAATATTTCAACTCTGTGTTTGAAGATGTTAATTAATGTTCAAAGTAGAGTTTTTTAATGTTATAGCTTAAAAGTACTTTGAAAATATTAAATTTGATGTTTCTATTGCTATAGCTCTCAATGCTTACTTAAAATAAGAGTCTCATTTTGTGGAAAGGATGCCATAATTGTTCGTTATCGCTTTTTTTGGTGACTTCTAAGTCTTGTTTGATGGTTAAATTTTTAAGCAAACGATTTAGATAATTACAATATGGAATTTAGCTGTCTTAAATAAAAAGAATTAAACTCGAAGAACATAGAATTCAACACTTTGTGTACTAAAGAAAGAATTTGTTTGAACTTGGTGCTTGATGCAGAATACAAATGGATTTGATGATTGCTTAAATCGGAGGGTTACTGGAAAATGGTCTGTGAATCTAAAATAAACAAAATGGAACTCCCATTTTTGCCACCCAGTGGCTGCCACTATGAAAGAATACATCTTTACCACCTTATTCATCCCATTGCATATTCTAAAACTTGTATTGCTTAAAGCAGCTTAACTTTGTTAGACTGAATAAAAAGATAAATTAGCCTGGGGCTACTAATAATAGTTATGTGGTTAAGAAAAAGCTTTAAGAACAATTCTGATTTCTTGTTTATCATAGAAATAACAGTTTGCAGAATATTTCTGAACTTGCCATAATCATGCATTAAATGACAATTGATGGACCGTAAAAAATTGGGCTAATTTTTTCATATGAATTATCTTCCGATGGTGCTATTGCAAGTATGCAATTGTGGTTGTGAAATGTGTCAAAACAAAAATAAGTGTCAGAATGATAGTGTTTCATGCATCTGAACATATTTTAGGAGCATTCCACTTGTGAAGTCTGAAGATCTTTACTAATTTATGTAATTTTTGTTATATTTTTGTAATTTTTATTATGATTTATGAGTGTCAATGTCTATTTATTTATATATTCTAGATCTTAAAGTTTTGTTACCTAATTTTCATTTGATATTCAACCATATATTTTTTATCTGTGTAGTTTTTCTATTTTAGATATTCTATTTAATTTGATAAACGTAATGGAGCTAAATTGTGGATATATAATAATTAAAATACAAATTTCATATGTGTTGTAGCTTTTCACATTTCATTTACATACTAACTTAATAGTGCACATTTATTTCCTAAGTGATTAAATAATTATTACGTTTGATTATGTTTACTCTTTTGAGTTATTGAGCTTTTCATAAATGTGATTAGTTATTTTGGATGCAACTTCATTGCTTTCAAATGTTCTTCATATATTCAGTTCAATAGAATTATAATTTGAGCATTTTATGAAATTCAGTATACTGATTTCCTAAAATGATGTAAAACCTGTCGTTTTTTTTTTTATTATTAATTTAACTTCAAATATCATATATATCTATGTGTCAATTTTATAATTAACATAAAGTTATAAGATGTATTTATGGTAGGATTAATATAAATGAAAGATATTTAAACTAAAAAAAACCTTTTTTATTTTTGAAACATACATAAATATTTATGCCATTAAAATATTTTTTTTTATTCTAGAGGTAGCAAAGAAATTTTATTTTATAACAATGAATACTTAATTACATAATAATTTGATTTGATGTGCTATTTGTATACATATATGAGATAATTTACAGTCTAACCCCTTAAGTCTAGAACCTGTCATATTGACGTGTATCGAATTATTGTATTTTTAGGCTTATAAACTAAATTTTAATCATTAATTAGCTTTATAATTTGATACAAAAATTACGTAGAATCCATAAGCATCTCAAGTATTCTATGCCTTCTTAGATGAATGAAAACGACAGCCCCTTTCAAAAACAGGAGGGGTCATCTTATTAGACAGCAAAAAAAAAAAAAAAATGCAACTTTTAAGTGGTTAATGTAAAACTTTAAGTTATTGCTCAGATGTATGCCTATAAATTAATTCTGTTTGTTAATATTAAAATAGAATGGGATCAATGAATGTGGCATAACAGCCTTATAACAAAAATAAATGTGCCTATCATTTAACTTCCAACTTCGTATTGTCTTGTACGATACAGCAATATGATATTACAAGCCGCAAATAATAGATTTTTAAAGTATTTCAAAATTATATTGGCTTAATGCATGTCACTTGAGCATAAATTGCCTCCACTTTCTTTATGGTAATTAATTGAAACTGTATGTTTTCAATATGTGTATTTATTTAATTATTTATTTAACTATGTTGATTATTTATAGAGAATTGTGTGTTGTCAGATTTTATATATTTAATTGAATGAATCTTAAATATGTATGTGCTCTTTAAAATTTTGAAAGGCTGAAGAATTAATATTGCAATGCAAAAATCACTTTTTATCACCAGTGTGTGGATAAAAGGATAATGTGATCACTTGATTTAATTTCAGATTTAGGTCTTTGCTAAATTTGTTGTAATTAAATGAAGTGTGAGGTTTCTAATTGAGTTTTATTTCCTTTTTAATTAAATTTTTTGTTGCATTTATTATTGCATTTAATGAAGTATATCAAAAACGTATTTTATAAATTTGCTATACTTTTCCATAATATAGAAATTACCATTCTTTAAAATATAAATTTTCTGTTGCAGTCTTTGTTATTTATTTTTAAATTATTATTCATTCTCATATAATCTCCTTTGATGTATGGTATATATCTTGTACGATTTAAAAACGCTTTGTTTATTTCCAAAATTTTAATTTGCTGTTTAAAACGCACGAGAATGTATTGCATTAATGTTTTTAATTTTCTGAAACTGCTAAAAAAATGATTACCAATAAAATTTTATACTGCTTTGAAAGCTTTGTTATGATAATTTCTTTGCAATTTTTATCTCATACTAAAGAAATTAATACAGAGAGAAAGTAAAATTAAAATAAAAAATTCTGTAACTCCTTTCTAATAACATTACATTGAATTTACATACCTATCACATTTACGTAAGTGAAAAATACATGGTGTCCAGGAATTGGGGGACACATTTCAAAAATTAATTTAAAAAAATCCCTAATAATGTTTCAACTATGTTTTTTTTTTAATGAGAAAGCAGATATTTTTTTTTTTTCTTCCATATAGGTAACGTGGCATTACGGGATTCTAAATTTGGTACAGCGAGATAATTCCGTACGCAATGGCTACCGATCGGCAGAAGCCGATGCGCGTTTTTTGGTTTCCTTTTTTAGTTTTTCTTGGATATCTCAAAAATATTCAGTTTTCACATTACATGTGAATTAAAAAATTAAAGAGCATAAAATTGCCTACAAATAAATGCTTTTATTTTTCTTCTAGCTTTAATATTTTCGCAGATAATGGCTCTCAAAAATGGGGGATTTTCAATAATTTAGGGCCACCTAGATCATCGTAACGGCGCGTTTCAATCTGAAATAAAACTTTTTGAAATGCTCATTCATTTAAAAAAAGCAAACAAAACAAACAGTGTTGTAACATTATTAGTGTTTATTTATTAATTTTTGAAATGTACCCCACAATTCTCGGACACCCTGTATATATGTTTGATAAATTCTTCTTAATGCAGATAGTTCACTCTTTACTTTCCATCTACGTAATTTCTTTCTTAGGAAATTAATCCAAAGCCAACTGCAACAAATCTTGCTGATTCAAGTATTTTTCTCGTACAGGGAGTGACATAACTTTTTTCCTGGGCTTTTCTGTGTCTGAAATAAGGAAATCTGGGTGCTCTGCAATTATGGTAGCCCTCGCTATGAGAGTTATTGCTGAGATTTTGCAAGTTTTTATCTGGGACCCAGCTTCACGTAATATTGATATTTTAACGACTCCTATTATATTGGTAATGTTGAAGGGAGAATCCCTAATGTTAAAATATTATTAGAGGCTATGTCTACTTTTATCAGTGGCGAATCCAGGAATTGGGTCTTGGGGGGGGGGGGGGCGGAGGTCATAAAAATTTTGTATCGTCGTGACGAATGTCAAACCTCATGGCTTATGTAAACCAAAACGCTTTAACTTTACAGACTTTACTCACCTGACCATAAGAATCATAAAGAACACTACTATACTTTCGATAATTTAATAAAAAATACAATGAAATAACTAGCCAAAAAATCTCTTCGACCGCATTAACGCTACAAGTACAAGTGGAATAACTAGAAAAGTAGGAAAGTTTTCGAGCCTATCAAGCCAGAAAGCAATGTTGACACTATTATTTTTTTTAATAAAATGGAAATTAAGAACAAACCGTTGCAATGATTTTAAATAAAATCATGAATTCTGGTTTAGCTCTGGGGGGTGGGAGCTGCAGCCCCATAGCTTCCCCCCCCCTGGATTCGCTACTGATGCATGGGTATTTTTTAGGTTGGCGTTCTATCTGTGAATTGGAAGATGCCTGATGCAAAAATGATATAAAACACTACTGTCGGTCCGTGGACCTAGAGCTACGAAATATAGCACTAATTATTTCTTGTGTAGTAGGTGTTCACTAAGAAACGTGTTTTCAAATTTTTAGTCAGATTTTTATTTAATTAAAATTAATCGAAATGTTTTTCCTCATTAACTTCGCAGCATATTATCGCGCAAAAACTTTTTTTTAACCAGATTAAAATTGGGAAAAAATTAGATTTTCAATGATTCCATTTTTATTTCCGCGCAATTTCTTCTTTAATTTTAATATATATTTTTAAAATTATTTTGCAACGATTGATGCAGTAGTTTTTACCATTCATTCGTTATGGGAATGATCGGTAATCACTTTTAATTATGGGGTCGGCGGCCACAGTATTGCCTTTAATCCCAAAAGATTAGAAAAATTACATTTCAAAAATATTTAATTTTCAAGACTTGCTTATGACCTTTTGTTCCGAATTTAATTGAAGTATCTAGCATTTTGTATTATTTTGAAATAATTTTATGAACCCATAAACTTGATTTGCTAACTACGGCGAAATTAACGAAATAACGTTAAAAACGCAGATGATTAAAAACAAGGCTTTTTAAAATAAAAACATAATTATTCTGTTTCCGACAGGAGTTATTATTATTATTTTGCTTTTTATTGTTCTTTTACAGGAAATCTTTGATGTTTAAAGGCAATAAAACTTAAGTTATTAAATGATTTCTTTGTCCTCAAATTTTTTTATCTGATCAAAATTAACATTTGTCTTCAATCAATTTATTAGAAATTTTAAAACTGCTTTTTCTGAGTTATGTCACTATTCTTTTGACAAGTGATATGACATGCCTTTGCGCAACAAATACATATCTTCACAAATGGCCAAATCTACGGTCAAATTTTGAATAAACCAGCGGAAAATATTAGGGCTATGACTGAAATCGAGTGCGATTTTGGTCTGAAATAATAATGCTTGCTGTGACCCGAAAGTTTGTAATTTATTTTCCCACTTACGTTTTGTCTATAATATGAGGTCCAGAGCAGTTGCTTTAAAACAAGTAATATATATATATATAAAAAATTAAAGTAAATTCCTACTTAGGTCAGCTATCTACACGCTTCGTCACTGACGGTATTTATTCCTAAATTTATATCCTGCTAAATATCTTATATAAGAGAAACTTTTTTCTCCCATATAAAACTAAAATTAATTAATTAAATTTAATTAATGAATTAATATTTGAAAAAACTGTATTAATATCAAGTGTCATCCACTACAAGTTTAAAAAAATGTATTTGAACTTGAGTGGATGAATAAAAAGTATTTTATTAACGATTGAAAATTTGAACAAGATATATAAATATATATAGGGAGAGTGTGAACTAATAGTAGGAATTGAAAAAACTTCATAAAGTCTTTTTTAACATATCCAATAGAGAGAATAAAGAAAGTAATCAACATTACCCTCTGACAAAAATACATGAAAAAAAAAAATGACGCCTTCGTGAACGTTCCAGAAAAAAAAAAAAAAGGATATTAGGTCTAGAAGCTGGCAAACGTAGCTTCATCTATTGAGAAAAATTCGAACCAAACGACTCAAGGCGACATATGCTTTCTCCCATATAAAACTAAAATTAATAAATTAAATTTAATTAATGAATTAATATTTGAAAAAACTGTATTAACATCAAGTGTCATCCACTACAAGTTTAAAAAAATGTATTTGAACTTGAGTGGATGAATAAAAAGTATTTTATTAACGATTGAAAATTTGAACAAGATATATAAATATATATAGGGAGAGTGTGAACTAATAGTAGGAATTGAAAAAGAAAGCCAATTTCTTTGAGTAGCCATCATAAGTAGGCAATTTATTTAAGTGAGAGTAAGAAAAGTAGTAAAAAAGCGCGCGATAAGCAAACCTGAATCAAAATAATCACCCCAAATCAACTAACTCAAAAGAAGTGAGCGTAACTTTACTTGATTTCAGTTTAAACTAAAAATTTCAAATGCTTTCCTAACAACTGCTCTCTTAAAAGCTAAATACTATTAAAGATCTTTTAAATTTTAAATCCTATATTATTTAATTACTCGTTTTCGCAACCAAATTATGATTTGTATTAAATATACTTAATTAATCAAATGATCAATTTAACTCTTTTTTTTTGTGGATATATTTACATAAAATAAGATGGATCTCGAAAAGGCAAAGCATTTGGTGAGACGAGCGAGTGTGCTTGTGTTGTTTATTCGCCTTCTCATAGATGTGTTTGGACTGGATCTTTATGGTATAGCTTGCGTGATTATAATCACTGGATGTCAGGAAGCTGAAAGTAAAGAACATAAAGACTCATGTGGATTTTAGGTACTTTTCCTTTAGCCGGGCGCAAGCGAAAAATCGCCAAATAATGTAGAATTCCGCCAAATTTTGGCGACATTTGCGCCCGGCGACTTGGCTTGTGTTTGGTTCACAATTGGCGACATTTTAGCCGGGCGCAAGCGAAAAATCGCCAAATAATGTAGAATTCCGCCAAATTTGGCGACATTTGCGCCCGGCTAACGGAAAAGTACCGGATTTTATTTCTGCCTTGAATGAGATGAGAGAAAACTTTATTCTTAGAGAGTTTACAGAAATCATGAACTGGGAAGAACTGGAACGGGATTTGATTTTGGAACGGCCGAATTGGAGAGAATATGTCTTAAAAAACCGTTATAAGCTTCGCCTTTGCCTCCTTATAACATTCGTGTTCATTTTGAAAGTCTTGTTTGATTGTACTTTCACGGGCATCGTGGCTATTATATTAATTATTGGGTGTACTAGCAAAGTTCTTAAAGATAGAGGAATTTAAAAATGCATATAAACAACCTGTATGCAAATTTATAAAGTTAAATATAATTTATCTATAAAACTGTCAATGAAACACTTTCATCAATAAAATATTTCTATGTTTTGTACATTTTAAACATACGTTGTAAAAGCAAAAAAAAATTGCGATTTTTGTTATTTTTCTGCTTTATTTACAAAGATATTACCAGAAATTGCCTAAAAAGTTACCTTTTTTGATATCTTTGTTCGTTTGCACAATATAGCTAATTTTTTATTGAAATTGTAGATCAGTACTGTCCTACCGGCAGGGGAAAAACCCTGAGCAGGGTTGCCTCAAATAGACGAGTCGAAGAAAGATGGAAAAGGGGTATAAAATCAACCGCAACATTTGGCAAACTAAGCGCACTTCTTTAGGCGAGGAATTCGTTTTCGATCGAAGTATAAAGCGAAATGAGACTTCCGCTGGTTCTATCTGCACCGAATGAAATAAAGCCCTTTTCTTCAACCCCAAAATGCAGTGAAATATCCCGTTTCCATAACGACCGCCATCGGCATGTTTGGTGTCTGGAGTTTTTCTCGTGGCGGTAGGACAGTAGTTGGTGGGTGCGCGAAATCATAGTTGGCGATGGCGGAAACAAGAAAAATAAGGAATTAAAAAAAGTTACAGAATTTTGTTTCCCAAGTTAATACTTGCTATTTAATAACTAAAAACACTTGAAAAGTAGATTATTATAGAGTGTAATTTTTAGCTATCCTTATAAGTTAATGCGAAATTTTTACAGTACTGATTTAATTTGTTTTGGCGTTGAACTAATACTATTGCAAAAATACAATAAAATGTAAAATGAAAAATATATGTCCAGCAAATGTTACTAATTCGAGTCATTTGACTCTTAAGCTAACAAGGCCCTTGACGTTATTGATAAAAACTGTTAGGCACAGGAAGCGAGTTTGCCAATATCACTTGTTAGTCTCGTAAAAACTATAATCCTTGTAGTAGAGACAGGCAGCTTGAGTAACACTAGTTATGAAGAGCTGCTGGATAATGAGCTAAAAGCGTCCTGGCTTATTGCAGTGGAATTTCTAATTTCTTATTGTTTCAGAAATGACGAAACATACAAGTTAAAAGAGACATTTATTTGGACGACCACATTTAAGAACATATTTACAGATTACCACATTTCCATTTAACAGGGTTGATACTTGTCCTACATCTTATAGGTACAGTACCAGCTTACATAGCACTGAAGTCTCTCCGAGGAGAGAATGCTTAGAGGACCTACAGATCGCACCCTTAAATGACATAGTAGAGACAGGCATATATACTCTGCTAATAATCAGTAGATCTACGGGTCTATTCTGGTACTCCCGGTTGGGTTGGGAGACGTAACTTTTCCCGTTGTTAGCGTGCGGAAAAAGTGACGTCTCCCAACCCAACCGGGAGTACCAGAATAGACCCCCTACATATCAGCTGCGGGAATCGGATAGACAACGTCATACGATTCCGATTAAATAGCTGCTAATATGGATGTCAAGTGAAGTGTCTAGCTCAAAGAAATGACGTAAAATCTTACAGAAAGAATGCTTCGAATCTTAGAGTAAAGGTACGAGAGACAATTTAGAAAAGATGCAAGCTTCGTAGCTTAAAATGCATAATTTCCTAACAAAAACTTTTTTGCATAAATGGATGGTTGGTGAGGGGATATGACAGTAGGGTGACACGCGAAAATATAAAGATTAATGAAGAGGTACGCGAGGAAATAAAGGTTGGGAACCCCTTGTATAGTAGATTAGAAAGTATGAATCAACAAAAAAATGCACCAGTTAGGAAGAAAGGGAATTGGCGGTTCATCAGTATTGCTTCGAGAATTTCGATGGTATTTATTAGTTGAAAACTTGTTTTTTTTACATGGAATTGGCAAAATCGGCATGAAAGTCACGAAACAGGTTAACAGATTCTGGCATATTGCATTTTACAAATTAACCCTTTGACTACGAATTCAAACATTATCAAATTTTCTACGCAAATGAAGATAATAAGCTTGAAGTAAGCCAACTTAATTGTTTGGAAGTTTTCCCTCCAAGCGAATTTTTCACCAAGGCCGGGACATAATAGTCCCGTAAACAAAAAGCATTACATTTTTTATGCATGAAACATGATTATTATTGATTATTGCAGAAGCTTATTAATGTAATTACAATATTTCATCATTATTACTGCAGATAAGCATGTATTTCTTACCAGTAAATCGAAACTAACGAACATGCATGCGCAGAAGAAAAAGTTTTCAGAAAACAATGGTTTCTGGGGGGAAAATGGGCTGCGCCATCTAGGCGACTAAAAGATGAAATGTGTACATCCATGCTTGTTCTGCAACTAGGATATATTGGAATGAGTTTCAATGGAATTTTTGGTACAGCTCTGATATACGGCATCACTCGCGATAATTTTGTTTTGGCGACTTTTTTCAACAGCTGCAATATAGGACCCCATTGGCGATATTTTGTTTTGGCGACTTTTTTCAACAGTTTCAATATAGGATCCCATTGGCGATATTTTGTTTTGGCGACTTAACGATACAATGTTCGGTTAGGCGACAAAAAGTCGCCAATACAAGATTATCGCCAGTGATGGCGTATATCAGAGCTGTTTCCATCCCGCTAGTAATCTTATGACTTAATGGGGGGAGTATATATCCCGTTAGCAGTTAAAGATGTAGTTAGTAGACAAAGTAATTTATGATTGGCGATAACTGGCCCTCGATAACGGAATAGCGCCAACATTCAGATTGGGAGCTTACTAAAGGAAGGGAATAATTTTTTTGAAGTTTTGTCTCAGTTTAATGAAATTTTTCGTGTTGAAACTACTGCTTCTATTTCGGTTATTGATCGCATACCGAAATAATTTCGTATCTGTGTAGAAAGATTTAGATACAAGGGCAAAATCATGGAGATAATATATATATATTTTCCTTGAGCAATTTTGTTTTCTGTTTCGTTTAAGAAAAATCTCGCCATGATCCCACCAGAATGGAATCCGAAATTGAAACAGAGCCAAGAAAATGTCGCAAATGGCAAAATAAGTTTACTAATATCCATATTAGCTAATAATCTTAAATATTTTATGATCATCAATCTATATGTTACTCTAAATTTATTAAATTCATGAAGAAAAAAGAAAAATACAGAGAGAACAAAGATGAATTGTCGAAAAGTACAATAAATGTTTCAAATACGAAGAAAACACAATTAAATGCGATTTACACGGCAAATTCTGTATCCCTATAATGTATCGGTGTCAAAATTATGAAAATTTGTACATTTGTCAAATTTCTGAATATTTTTATACCTTTTTAGACAGACCCCCTACTTACACATCTGAGCAGTCAGAGAGAGCGATTCAGCACACGTGGAATAGTGTGGCCGTCCACCACCATCCCCTCTCAAACTATGGCACTTCTTCTGCCCTGCTCCCTTTCTCAGATGTTAGAAGAAAAATATTGGGGGTTCAAATCTAGAAGTTGGTACACGCTCTTAAAACGCTGCCAAATCGCCAAAGCAAGACGTTGACCGCTGCATATCACTGAAGCCAAGTCGCCAAAGCTACGTATTACCTGTGTTAGCTTAGGCGACGTGGCGCCATTTTAAGAGTGTGTATCAACTTCTAGATTTCAACCAATATTGGATCTCCAGAGAAGAGTGTTGGAGATATCGAGTTTCTACTCCGAATCGTAACTCCTCTGCGAAAAAGTTGTTCCATTTATGTCTGGTTCAAGGCTGACTTTTTCGGTGCTTTACTAAGTGCGAGGTGTGCGAAAGAGACGCAGACAATTTAAAACCAACGGGAGAGGTATCCCCTAGACCAGAGGTTCCCATTCTGTGGTACGCGTATTCCTGGAGGTACGCGAACTCAATGTCGGTAATGGCGGATACAAGAAAAAAACGTAAGGGATTAAAAATGTTACAGAATTTTGTTTCTCCAAGTTTCATGTAAAAAGTAAAAGTGAAAGTTGTTCAAGTCCTAAACCTATCCTCAAAATAAGTAAAAAAGAAAGCAAAAGGAAATGTAATTTTTAACTATCCTTTTAAGTAAATTCGAAATTTTAACAACGATGATTTCATCTGTTTTGACGTTGAACGAATACTATTATAAAAATGAAATAAATGTAAAATCAAAAATAAGTCCTGAAAATGTTATAAATTTCAGTCACTTGACTCTTAATCTTACATAGGCCCTTAAAATTATTGATAAAAATTTCTTTCTATAGACGGATGATTGGAGAGGGTACGTGAGAATAAAAATACTAATCGAGAGTTACGCGAGGGTGAAAAGGTTGGAAAAACCCTGCCCTAGACATTCTCGTATACTTCCTAAAAATGGTGTCAACCCCGACCCCCGCTTAAAAATTGCGAACTTACGGGAAGATCCGGAACGCCACAATAAATCGGATTATTTATATTACCCTCATAGACAGTGGCAACATGCAAAGACGACAAAACAAGCGGAATTAAAGTACGCTAAACGTGAGTGAAACGTGCCAAGCGCATAATGCGCCAATACCTAATATGACCTTGCGTCACGGTATGCTGAAAAAAAAAATGAATATGCAATTTGAACCCCTTTTTTTCAACCGATTGAACCTTAAATTGGGCTTTTGATCTACAATTAATGTTAAAAGACCTCATACCAATTTTTATCTAATTCATTGCGTTTAGGGGTTATGTACTTCCACACTGGGTCTTCGTTTGTCTCATACTTCAGGAGCCATCGGAAACAAGAGGGGGCGTGACAGAAAATCGAAAACAAGTACAAGAGAAGACTATGAATGTAAGATTTGCACAGAAAAGAACGATAAAGGTATTTTTGTTCGGGATGTTATTACACTTCGATTTGTCAGGATTTTATTATGAACAAATGCTTGGTAAATAATAAGCTCATAATAAATAAATACATTGGTCATTGTGAAAGCTCTCTTGGTAAAATTATTTTGGTAAATTTTAATAATTTTAACAGAATAATTTATTTGGTGATTTTTTTTGCCTATGAAGCAGTCAAGTCAACAATAATGATCAAAAGCTAAAAGATTTCTTTTGATCTTTGCCACCACAACAATCAATATCGAAAGGATGGGGTATAATATGAAAACCTAGCAAAAAAAAGTTTAAATTGTCGATGTTGGGTATCTACTATCTGTGCTAGAAGTATGAGACGACAGGATCCATCGGAAACATGGGGGGGGGGGCGGGACAGAAAACCGAAAACAAGTACAAGAGAAGACTATGAATATAAGATTTGCACAGAAAAAGAACGATAAAGGTATTTTTGTTCGAGATGTTATTACACTTCGATTTGTCCGGAATTTATTATGAACAAATACTTGGTAAATGATAACCTCATAATAAATAAATACATTGGCCATTGTGAGTGCTCTCTTGCATTATTTATCCTATCGTATAATTTTAAGAGTGATTAGCGCTTGGCATTGTAATCTCTCGAGGCTGAGAATGGCCAAGAAAAGAATGGGAAATCAAATCGATTTCATTATTTTATTTGAAGATGCTTTCGCACAGATGTGTGAGTAGTGGAAGTTTATTTAACGTTTATATCGCATTTTTATGGTGTGCGGATGTGTGTGCAAACATTTAAATAAGGGTTAGCAGTATTCTAGCCGTATCCATGTAAAAAGGGCGGGATCATATTTATGCATCTAATATATTCATAATGGAGACAATTCATACGTTCTCACAGTCGTGTAACAAACCTGACAGCGCATGTCATCTAAACATGTAACTAAATGCCGCATTGTGTAACGCACGCTGTCGCCTGTTACGCTGTGTTTATATTTCGCACACTTTGTGTGTAAAATAAACACATGTTTTCATTTTGCTTAATGTTAATCTTTTGGCTGTTATGCAAAAGAGAAAGACGATTGTCGCGCAAAAACGTTTTTCATGCTTCACTTAACAATGCCAAGTCATTAAAAACTTGGACTATTAAAATCGAAAGGGAGTTTTTATGTCTACGTCATGCTCTGTACCGTAAAGGTTTTTCAAATACATTAGTGTACATATTTATTAACTAAAAAAGGAATAATCTTACAAACAGTTTAGATAAAATTAATTAAATATGTTATAAATTCAAAAAGAAGAAAAACATCAATGCAATTTAGATTAGTTAATGTTCGAGAATATAACCGTTAATAAAATATAAGGAAATATTTCAATTAGCATAAAGAATTATTCTACGAGCAGCAATTTCACCAGACTCAACAGAATACATGGGCGCAAGTCGTTTTACATATATTATGAGATAATGTATTGAATCTATTTCAAACTATAATTTCTCATCGCTAGATGGCAGCACGAAAGGAGTTTTTAACGTTTTATTTCTGTTCTTCATTTCTTTTGGATTGAAGCGGAGTGTACAGATGGAGCCACGAGATAAAAATTTCTCTCTCGCTCTAGTGAATTGGTCAAAAAGAAGCTTTTAAAAAATACAACTCAAATCTGAAAAGTTATTATCTCTCTTTTTGAAGCTATTCTTGAAATTAAACGTTGTTAGCATTTTATTTCAATTTGTTTCTAACTCTGCACTCAATACTCGTGAAATATATATATATATATATAAATCCTCAAACTCTTTCAATCATGATTTAAGATGTAAAATTAGGAGGAAAACGAATGCTGTAAAAAATCCTCGACTCCTCACCGAGTTCCTTTCTGATTGACAGGTCGTAAGTTGAATTGGTCGTATGTCGGATTTGTATTTTTCAACACTTATTTTATTTAAACGGGTTGTATAAAACGATAATAAAGCACAAAAATTCAAACTATATGCGTATATTTATTGTGCGATGGTAAGTCATTAAGTAAGTCACAAAAGATAAGAAAAAAATAATTTACCATGATAATCACTTGGAAACAATTTTATTTTTCAACGTAATCTCCACTAATGTTGACGCACTTATCCCATCGTTTTATCAGCGCCTCAGTTCCAGCTGCATAAAATTCTTTGGGTTGCTGTCTCATCCTCAGTAGGACTTCGTGTTGAACGTCGTCATCATATCATCGTCGTCTTCAAATAAAAATGTTGACCAACCAGACTTAGCTCCAAACGATTTTCATCTGTTTGGTTCACTGAAACAACATCTTGGAGGCAAACACTTTTCAGATGATGACGACGTTTAACACGAAGTCTTACTAAGGATGAGACAGCAAACCAAAGAATTTTATGCAGCTGGAATTGGGACGCTGATAAAACGACGGGATAAGTGCATCAACATTGGTGGAGATTATGTTGAAAATTAAAATTGTTTCCAATTGATTATCATGGTAAATTATTTTTTTCTTATATTTTGTGACTTACCCTCGTATATAATATGAAAATTACATGATAAGGTAGGGGGTCCAAATATCGCCCACTTAAGCCATTATTTTAATCAGAGGACTAATTCATGTACGATTTGTCTAAAAATTGTTCCAATCCATTGCCCGGACTGTTCTCCAAATATATATCAAATTGCAACTCTACCACATAAGTTTAACGCACACACTAAAACTTTTTTTGCGACTGCAGAATTTTTTCAACTAAAAAGAAGTGTTCCTAATATCGCCCACTATGTTCCTAATATCGCCTACTATGTTCCTATTATCGCCCACTATGTTCCTAATATTGCCCACTATGTTCCTAATATCGCCCACTATGTTCCTAATATCGCCCACTATGTTCCTATTATCGCCCACTATGTTCCTATTATCGCCCACTATGTTCCTAATATCGCCTGTGTCTAAAATGGAATGAAATAAAGTGTAACTTATGTTATGATCATATTTTCTTTATTAAACATGAAAATTAAGGCAGAAAAAATTGAAAGTAATACAATTATTTTTTTAGATTGAAAGTAATAGAAGCTTTTTTTGTACTTTTAGAAATATAGTTAAAGTATTTTTTTAACAATTTCCCCCTAAATAAAACATTAAAATAAAAAAGAACTTAGAAGCATTATCAGGTGATATGACATCAACCATGCATTTCTTAAAGGTATTTTTTTTAAATATAGTGCCCATCAAAGGGCTTGAGCGATAATTTGAATATCCAAGTGGGTGATAATGGAAAAACTCAAGTGGACGATATTAGGAACAACCTAATCTTCAAACATGGCGGCATCCCCTTCGAAATTGGATCGCAAATCAAAAAACAAACTTCACGAAAATGTAGCAAATTACAGTTACTATCAGTCCCTCAAATGGTATAACATTGTGACTTGAACTTTTCTGATTGCACTCAAAGTAATGAAACACGATTATTAATTTATTTGACATGAAAATCATCATAAATTCCCCCATCACGGGTTCAAACGGTTCCCTCAAACAACTACTGAAAGGGGAGGTTTTGCAGTTTCGGTAGTGGCCACCATATACAACTTAAAATCAAGAGGTTGGCGATGTTAAGAACATAGGCGACATTTGGGTTCCCCTAACTTATGCACTCTGTTGTGCGTACTGGAAACAAAAATACAATGTAAAATTGCATTTTATTTTGACATTTTTTTCATGTTCGTAAATGCGGATGGCAAAGTCGAGGAGTAGGTGCATTCATGTTGCAAAAAAGATGTATTTGATGAAGAAAATGTTAAGAAAGGATTTTTAATGTGTAATGCATTTTTTTAACTTACCATTTTGTTTCTCAGTTAATAGATATAAGATTCTTTATTTGTTATTTTATAAAAATCGGATTGTTCAGATATAAAGGTGCATCAGAAAAGATAGAAGACAAACCGGCAAAAATAAACGCTTAAAAAAAATCCAGTTGGCAAGCATGGAGATGAAGGTAGATTCCTTTTCTGAAGTGATGTAAAGAAAAGAAAATCCCCTCCATCATTTTCACCTCTAATTTTATAAAGGTTGGAGTATGAGAATGAAACCGAGGAGAGCTTTACAAAGAGGAATCACATGCTTAGGTTGAAAAGCAGTCGAGTTAAAGATTGAAAATCACCTTTCACCCTCTAACTCAGAGGTTCCCAACCTGTGGTGAACGCATTCCTGGGAGAACGCGAAGTACTAGTTGGGGGTACGCAAAATAAAAGTTGGTAATGGCGGAAACAAGAAAACACAAGGAATTAAAAAAGTTACAGAAATTTGTTTCCTTAAGCGAATACTTACTATTTAATAACTAAACCACTTGAATAGTTGATTGTTACGGAGTGTAATTTTTAGCTATCCTTATAAGTTAATGCGAAATTATTACTATACTAATTTAATTTGTTTTGGCGTTGAACTAATACTATTGAAAAAGTGCAATAAAATGCAAAATAAATAATATCCAGCAAATGTTATTAATTCGAATCATTTGACTCTTAAGCCAACCAACACTCTTTTAACCCTTTGAGTACTGAATTATTTGAAGATTTTTATGCCCATGGAACGGATTTAATTTGTCGCTATATGGATTAATATGTAAAAGTAATACATTTTATTTGGAATATACTTATATTGGTGATATAAATATATTTTTGAAACAGCATTTTAGTTACAAAATATAAATAAATATATAAATGAAACAAAATATAAATATTTATATAGAACAAGAACCAACTTAAAGTCTAATAATTTTGTACCGTGTGGTATTTTTCAAAACATGTCGGTAAATGCAAAGGTACCTGGCATTGTTTGCATTTCCAAGTAGTTTCTTTTCTTATTTTATGTTTACAACATACACGACACCGTTTTGTAGGGTGTTTCTTTAATTCTGTTGCCGGAATATTCTCCGGAAAATGTGCCCAATTTTTCGCTTGCAAACGATGTGGCGCATCGCTACTTGTAGGACGCCCACGGATATTATAATTTGGCAGGATCACTTGCGCCAATAATTCTTCTTAAATTCAGATGACGAGTCAGACTCGTCCACCGTAACTTCGCCCAAGTAAGCAGATGACGAGTCTCACTCGTCAAATGTACCCAAAGGGTTATCTTTATTGATAAAAACTTCTCTTCATAAACGGATGGTTGGTGGCTGTGGGGAGGAATGATAGTAGGGGGGTACGCGAAAATATAATCAAGGGGTACGCGAGGGAATAAAGGTTGGAAACCCCTGCCCTGTCTTCAAAGGGATTGAAGCTATCGAAAAACGTTTGGTACAAAAGTTGTTCGTTATGATGAGGCGACTCTTCACCTAGTTTGAATTAACCTTCTATTTTCAACAGTAAGGGAGTTATGGGGAAATGAAAATTTCAAACTCCCACCATTTCCATTCCCTTTGAACTAGATGGTCGATCTACCAACTTTGTCGAAACTTTCACCCTCTCTACAACAAATCCCTCGCTGGTGAAATTTTCCCGAAGTCGTGTCTTGAGAACCATTGTATTAGGTGCTCTTCCTGTAAGAAATCTACGTAAAGATAACGTGTCTTCATATAAAACTCATTATACTATTAATGTCGTTTGGTTTTGCATAAATCGGGTCTAATTGTCGGAATTCTAAATTTATAATTCTAATCGCTTCCATACATCGCATGTACTTATTACACAACATGATATTAACGGTGCAATTAACTAATATCAAAGACTGTAGCGGTTACAATTCACTGCCTTCTCCTTTTTATGGTAGGTGGCGCTACTACAGCCATCCGGGTTTTTCCCATGAAGCCTCTCTCTCTTCTTCTTCTGTGTACTTGTCTTGCGTTGTTGTTCTCTGTCTTGCGTCTTGTACTTTTTAATGTACTGTGTCGTGGAACTTAGCCATCTAATAAAAATGGTTCCTGAAATTGAATTATTAATTCTTCAACAGCGGCATTCCATATAAACATGAGTCTCGTCCCTCTACAAGACTCAGTTTATTGGAGCGAAAGAGTGCTCCTGAATTTAAAGTGCCTTTTTATAAGAAAAAAGAACAATTTTAAGCGATAGTGCACGTTGCCACACAGAGCTAATTATATATTTTACAGACAATGCTTTGTTGAACATTAGCAGACGATATTTTTCCAAAGACATGAACAGATGGACGATATCTTTATCATCTAGATTCAAATATATTAATTAAATAAAAAAAATAATATCACAGGCTTAACAATGAGTATTTGAAGCGGAGTATCGCTTAAAAAAGAG
>BGPR01000276.1:701153-711683 GCA_013235015.1 Araneus ventricosus
CATTAGCAGACGATATTTTTCCAAAGACATGAACAGATGGACGATATTTTTATCATCCAGATTCAAATTTATTAATTAAATAAAAAAATAATATCGCTGGCTTAACAATGAGTATTTGAAGTGAAGCTGGTGTGTCCGTTATTTCCCCGTTGTCTCCGGCGACGGCAGAGGAGGATTTATGGCAAAAGCGGCAATTTGTCGGAAGACGCGGTGTCGGGCAGGAAGCAGGAGAGTGACCTTAATTGGACTTAAATGGGATTTAAGAGCTGGAATCTGTTCCTGACAACTTCCGATGAGTCCGGTATAAAACGAAAGGCGGGAAGCCAACATTCCCATTAAAGGGTTCTTTTTCGCCCTTTACATACGCTTGCCACGCAATTGTTTACGACGCTTGACTTTAAGTTCCAGTAATGGACTTAAAAAGGAGTTTGTGAGATCGAAAGTTTAAGAATAAGAATGCTGTGGAATATCTGGAAAAACCGATTTTAATAATCGAATGATACGTCTCATATTTTAATGGAGCCAATTCATGGACACATGATACACGTCAAATGCGCCGTGTCGATTTTATTTTAAAATCCACTGCTTTAAGGTGGTCGGTCAGAAAACTGCATAGATGCGCTCAATTAGTGGCGGTGAGTCGGGAGGACAATCACCCCCTACTTTTTGCGGGAAAAATTACATTTTTATTTCATTTGATCTGGTTAGAATCAGGAATTATATAAAAGCAATAGTGTCCGGGAAAGCTAACTAAATTTTAATATTCTGTTGCCTACCCCCCATATTCCCGGGTAATTTTAGATGTCTATAAATTTCTTGCCCCCTACTTTTCCTTCCCAATCACCGGCATTGCGCTCAATACTGAATAAAAAAGTTATGATTAAGGTGGTTATCTCAACTATTCATTGAACGGTTTTCTGATATAACAAACAAACGTTTGAATTTATTGAATGTTTTTCGGGTTTTTTAGTTGTTTTGAGGAATCAAATGCATTATCATGGCAGCAAAATGAAACATGTCACACCTTTAGCAGTGGTTTCCAATTACTGAATCCATCTATGAAATATATTCTACGCTAAAAATTTTCCAGTTAAGGTGGGGAAGGTGGGATATTTGATGTGCTAAGCAGTAAATTCTTGAGACTGAAATATCATTTGAAAAATTATCTGAAATGGAAACGAATCCGGAAAAGTGTTATAACTCAGGGATCTGCAAACTTTTGAGACCTTAGAGTCAAATCCCTCGCGACAGCTTAAAAATTATACCACTGCCATATAAATATATTTTTACAAATAAGGGAAATATAACAGACAGATGTAATATAATGTAATTGAATGCAATATCAATTACATCTTAACAAAATAAGAAAATGCTCACACAAATTTGCTTTTATTGGGTTCAACAGTTCAAAAATTTCTCAGGAAAGATGAGCTAGTTGCTCGCATTTTCTGAGAAATTTTTGTCCGTCCGTTTTATAACTAACAGCTCTCTTTTTAAGCAACGGTTCCAAGATCCCACATGTAATCTGTCGTTTCAATTTGTATTTAATGGGATTCATGTTAGAAAACGGTTGCTCACATAACCAGTGGGAAAATTCCCCCCTCGACTTTCTTGTATACTTACACAATATAGCGAGTTTTGTGTTAAGCTTCGTAGTATAGTGATGAAAATCGGATATGCGTTTTATAATTCCTTTAGACCAACTGAGTCAAAATTTGATGCTGGTCTACAGTTTTTGTGTCAATACCAAATGCCTAATTTCTTCCGTTTACCTTGTTTCGTTTTTGAGAATAGTGTTGATAGACCGACCGACAGAAAGACATAATCCCATAAATGTTCTTTTTCGGACTCAGGGAGGTTTAAAACGTGGAGATTCATTCAAATCTCGAGGTTGAATTTTTTGACGATCATTTTCGTCATACACGAGAAAATAAATATGATGACCATAGAACTCTGAGAACACCAGCTGAGCACTTGTGCTTTGCCGTGAGATACCAAACACTTCGGTTGAGCGGGAATTGTTTCTGGCGTTAGATGTTTTTAACCAACGATTTTCGGTGGAATCTGCTAAAATACAGTGGGTGCAACCAGCTTTTCTGTCCCAAAATTTTGTGAGACTTATAAAATAAATGAAATCGCCATTGCGTGAACATTAATGAAACCTCAGAACTACTTCAGAACCCAAAGAGCCAGCCGCATTTTACTGAACCCTGTCCAAACCACTTTCAGAGATGAGAGTAGGACATGTATTATCGAATGTAGGAATTTCATTGGCTATATGCTTTGAAAGCACACTTCTGGACAGCGGAAAAGAATGTTTACTCTTAAATTCTAAGAAGTCATTTGTCAGCTTTCGAACAGAGAGGCATACGTACTAATAACTCACCGGATTTCAAACATTTCCCGATACATAGGAGACTCATTGTGCAAACGAAACTATTCTCTACCAGTGCCGATAGCTATTTGCCGTTTGGGCAAACAATCCCGTTCTTGACCATTCAGTGACTGAAGATCCCAGTAAAACGGAAAGACCTTCTGACTTGTTGTCGACTGCTGGATTTTTATGTGTGATTTAACGTGGCTTCCGAATGTGGGTGGCTAACAGGATTCGAAAAAACCACTCTATAATCCCCTTTGGCGGTAAAGGGACAATCTTTGTAACATTCGGCTTGGGACCGTTCTAAACACCTGTGGGCTACAGGAAGGAATGCACGTGCAGGGATTACAAAGCAGTTGGCAGTTTCATAGATGGCTACTTTTATGATCTTTTTAGTTGGGAGGAATTTCTAGCTGCAAGTTCTTTGTTCTTTTCCCTGAATTCCTGCCCCCACCTGCATGAGAGGGCCATCGGAAGGGGTGTGGAACGGCAGGAGTTCTCGCACCTTTGAAAATCCGGGGATGCCTTCTTGTGTCAACAAACAATTGGTGGCGCTCTTTGAAGAGAAAGAAAGAAAAGCGAGCTACTGTGGAGCTTAAGTCGTGGCGAAATCTCACAAGTTTGCAGAAGGTTTGTCTGCCCAATAGAGGCTACAGAGTTTATTTGCATTTATAAACAAATACTGAAGGAGCGCCCGGTTTTGAAAGATGCATTGCAATTCTTGAAGAACGCATGCGTTCAAGGACCGAATATGCATTTTGAGTAACAACTCGTGTTGACAGTAGGGGAGAAGTTAGACGCTGCGTCTTTATGCCCTGGTCAAACAGTCTTGGAAATGGTCTTAATATATTTAATAGTGAATGATACAGTTCAACGTGATTCAGTTTGAAACATTGTTAATCGATATTCTGGATTAGGGAATTCTGTATTTAAGATTGCTTGGTTTCATTGATCTGTTTCTTTAGTACTAAGGTATGCAGAAACACATATTGCGTCTTTGAACTGAACTGATAATGAGATCGCTCGTCGCTTTCAACGTGGAGTTGTTGTCACTGAATATACTGTTCTTTAGCTGAATACATTTGATAGATGGTCATTAGGCACTAATATCGTTTAAACTGTGTTACGTTATACTCAATATTGAGGAAGTTAATACTTGCGTTTCTTTTGCGTATGTTCTTTGTACATAGTTTCTATACAAAGTATGCAAATACATACTACAATTTGCATGTGTTTGGATTCTTTGTATACAGTTACGTAGATTGTTGGTAAAATCAACACTTGCTTAAAAGAATTATCTCAAAAATAGTAATCATCTGATCAACACCGATGTTATACATACACACACAAGTGCCGTCTGTAATCGAGAAATAGGAGACTGATGAAAATAAAACATAAAATACTTTACATGTATTCAAAATTAACGTTTCACTGACGGTTTGTCACTGACGCTTTTTGATTTCGCAAATTTCATATTTTCCTAAACTATTACCCAAAGAGCCCTTCAAAATCTCCTCATTTTTGCACCATCTTAGATGTTATAATATTATCTAAGCAGATCCCAGATTCATCCGATGAACTCATTTTTTATGATTTCCAGAACTTTTAAAAAGCCACAATAATTTTCAAGTGCATTGTGAAACTGAAAAATGTCAAAATTCAGTTTAAGAGCATGTTTAATTTTCAAAAATAAAAATTGCAAAATTTATTTGCACTGCACTATAGTAAGTTGTTGATAATATAGTAATTTAAATTAATTATTGATTTATATTTCTTTTTACTTTAAAATTGCATTGAATATATAAACTGGTGTATGCTTTTATAGCTGCATTTCGATACCTTATCTTTATTGAATTAAATCTGAAGATGGGCCTGTCATGGTGACTCGCAATCATTGCAGAGGTAACAAATGAGAATAGAACACTTATCTTAATTCTTACTCTTCAAACTGAATAATAATAATAATAATAAAAACATTTAATGAATTAAAAAAAATAATTTTTAATTGTTTCAAAATATTATTTTGAAACTAGATGAAGAGAGCTAGATCTGAATACTGCATTTTATTTATTAAAACTATGAATAGAGCGGTAAACTTTAGTGAACTAAAATGTTTCAAATCTTATTATAATAAATTATATATTAAATCATTTTTTGAGCTTTCTGGAGCTCTTTGAGTTTGTATAATTCTAAAGCTGCTTGATTAAATATTTCCTGCCAAATACTATCCACCAATAATATGATTTATTAAATAAAATTTACCTACGACTTAACATATAAAAAAAAATTCCGTATTTACAGATTTAATAGTTATTAATAATATACAGAGCTGTTCAAAATTATTAGAACGGATTGTTAAAATTTCATCTTTTATTCATAAAATTTTAAAAACTTGATAATTTGCTATTTTGTTTTGATATTCTAGTACCTCATTTCATCCTCCATAAATGCATATAAGTTTTAATTATTTCATGAAATATCTCTACTTCTTAGAAAGAATTATTGTTTTAAATGTTATATTCTAGCTGTTCAAAATTATTCGAACGACTGACGACGAAGGTTATATTTAAGTGAGTACGAATTGGAATTGTTTTTATTTTGGTAAATTTTAATAATTTTAGCAGATTAATTTATTTGGTGATTTTTTTGGTCTATGAAGCAGTCAAGTTAACAATAATGCTCAAAAGCTAAAAGATTTCTTTCGATCTTCGCCACCGCAACAATGAATATCGAAAGGATGGGGTATTATATGAAAACCTAGCAAAAAAGTTTAAATTGTCGATGTTGGGTATCTACTATCTGTGCTAGAAGTATGAGACGACAGGATCCATCGAAAACAAGAGAGGGCGTGACAGAAAACCGAAAACAAGTACAAGAGAAAACTCTATGAATGTAAGATTTGCACAGAAAAGAACGATAAATCTTCAAGAGAGATTGTGTAAGATTTGAAATTGGATGTGTCAGCTCTTAACAGTTTGCCTTATAATCGAAAACTCAGGGTTGATAAGCTGTATCCAAAGTTAAAGACCATACAATTTCAATACATCTCAAAGCAAAACATGGCAATGCGCTTGGCCTTTGCGAAAGAGCATATTTCGAAGGTTTCACAATTCTGGGACAGTGTTTTATGGTCATACAGAAGCAAATATGATATTTTTTGGATAAAAAAAACTTAAAAAGTATGGGGACTTTCAGGTGAGGCTCTTAAAATGATGAACATCCTACAGAGAGTAAAACACTGAGGAAGAAATGTGATGGTATGGGGTTGTTTCGCTCTGAAAGTGTTGGTGAAATTGTGATAATCAACGGTAAAATTGTTAGGCACAGGAAGCGAGTTTGCCAATATCACTTGTTAGTCTCGTAAAAACTATAATCCTTGTAGTAGAGACAGGCAGCTTGAGTAACACTAGTTATGAAGAGCTGCTGGATAATGAGCTAAAAGCGTCCTGGCTTATTGCATGCAGTGGAATTTCTATGAGATAGAGCATTTTAGAAATGACGAATCGTATACGTTAAAAGAGACATTTATTAGACGACCACATTTAAGAACATATTTACATATCACATCTTATACGTAAAGCAACAGCTTACATGGCACTGAAGTCAGTCTCCGAGGAGAGAATGCTTAGAGGACCGTACCTCCTCTCTCTCTCCTTTTCTTCTTAAATGACATAGTAGAGACAAGTATATATATACTCTGTTAATAATCAGATCTACATATCAGCTGCGGGAATCGGATAGACAACGTCATACGATTCCGATTAAATAGCTGCTAAATATGGATGTCAAGTGAAGTGATTAGTTTAAAGAAAGAATGCTTCAAATCTTAGAATAAAGGTATGAGAGACAATTTAGAAAAGGCGCAAGCTTCTTAGCTTAAAATGCAGAATTTCCTAACAAAAATGACTGCCAGTATGTGCGTCGATTTGGTGTCCTAAAATCTGAAGAAATCCATCAGAAATTTGAGCGTGAGTCGACGGTAAATCTTGCAACGATATAACGACCTAAAACACACGTCAAAGATTTCCAAAGATTATTTCTCAAAAAACAAGATTAAGATACTGGAGTGGTCACCACAAAGACCAGACGTTAATCGCATCTAAAATTTATGATAAATTCCCTTTTGAAGAGATAAGAAATAAAAATCAATTTTTTTGAGACGATCAAAAATGAATAACGCAGTATCAACCAAGAGATAACGCACAGAATAATTGATAGCCTCAATCAAAGACTGAAAGCAATGATTGAGGCCAAAGAAGGCCCATATAAACAATGAATACAGATATTTTATTCTTAAAAATTATGTTATTTTTCATTGTAAATTTTTTACCGTTCGAATAATTTTGAACGGCACAAAATCAAGAGTTATATGAAAATGTTCCAATTCTGACTTCTTTTGCGATAAAGTTCGAGCTATTTGTAGTTTTTTCTAATGAATACGATTGAGTTAATAATAAAATTATTATATTTGAGATATAAATAAATAAATTTATTTTCTGTGATAAAAAGTGTAGAATTTTCTGTAGCGTTCTAATAATTTTGAATAGCTCTGTATAGCTTAAAATTTAGGTTATAAAAACATTTCCGCAATTACAGACTTAAATTTTTTGCTATACATTATTCTGTAGTCGACATATTTCAAATTTGAAACATAAATATCCGTAAACAATCTTCTTAGCCAATAATTCTCCCTCAAAAAATCATTAATCGAAATTATCGTTGATTTGAAACTATATTTACAGTAGTGCCAACAGATCCAATAGTCCATTAGATGTAATTGGTTCAAATGGTGGAAGACCATCCCTGAATGCGTCCATGTCTGCTCTGTTTCTGTAAAAAGATAAGATAAAATTTTTCTTTCTTTTCTTTTGTAATGGAAAGAGTTGCAAAATATTTTAAAGTAGATTTTCCTGCCTTTTAAAAGTCAGATTATTGGACAAAGATTTATTTTGGTTAAAATGCTATTTCGGATACTACATATTCTCTTTTTGGATACTACATATTCTCTTTTTGGATACTACATATTCTCTGACGATGTTTCGTAGCATACCTTATTTTGGTTATTTCCAAAATGTGCTGGCGACTTTTCTTGTCGCCAAGCAGAAATTCGTTGGAAAAGGATTATTTTGCGTGTGTATCATAGAATTTATAATGGTAAATTTCAGAGGCAGCGAGTCGGGGGAGGGGACGACCCACTAAATAATTTTTATTTCATTTTACCTGCTTAAAACTAGGAATTACAAAAAAAACCAATAGTGTCCAATAAAGGTAGCTAATTTTGCAACTTAATTTTTAAATTTTGTTGTCTATCACCTATACTGCCGGGTACTTTTAGGTGTCTCTAAATTTTTTGCCCCTCCCTTCCAAATTTTGCCGCCACTGGTAAATTTGTAATGGCTCTCTTCCTACTCTGTGTTTACCATCTCAATCTGTGTCCTATAACCGGAAGCAGGACGTTCGGGTCACATGTCTTTTGACGGCCACCCTTCCGATGGCCCGAGAAGTCGGGTGCCAATAAGAAGTTGACGAAACGCGAATCTAATGAGACCGTAAAGCACTGGATAACCATCGGGCGATGAGAGTCCCTGCATCGGGACGGAGCCGGGCACCCATAAACAACCAAAACGGTGCCAAGTGCCTCGTATTGGAGCATTTTGCCCAATTTACGATTCATTTGAGGCCCTGAGCGTGGAGAACGGCGTGGGAACGATTTCCGAATCTTTCACTCGATTGGCATAACCCCTTTTCGAGGCAGAAATGCCCCTTTTATTTCGCGAGAGTTATGTCAATCCTTCTTGGTAATCGCGAGCGAAATAACGGGATCTGCTAGGTTGCTACGCCGTGCAAAAAATGAGCTGATGACATTTTCATTGGAAATATGGACTTTATTGGTGGACAAGCAGGCGACGATTCTAGTCAAAGGATATCCCGAACAGTCCCAAGTCTTTTGATGTGCAAAACATCATGCAGGGTCCATGATGTTCGTGTGAAATTTAAGATGGTTGTTAACTTGTTTGGAAAATCGATCTGTGAATACTTGTCTCGAACTTCCTCTTCTTTATCACTTTCTTTACTTAAACTACCTCTTCTCCATCGTTAATTACTACAGTGTACATCATTGTTGATATCCCAGATAGTATTGCTGCGAATTACTCCTATCTTCTGTAGAATTAAACAATAATGATAATTACATCCTAATTTTGTTTTATATCCTTTGGAAAATGAAGCTGCAATATTAGAGAATATGGTGCAAAATATGTATTTAGAGAAATGCAGATATTATGAAATTGCAGTTAAATCTTCAAAAAATTAACACATATTGGTCAAGTTTAATGATTTTGTGAAAATCTGCTAAATAACTGTAAATTGAATTGAAGACAAAATGTAAAGTCTTAAAAAATCTACAGGATATTTAAAGAAAAAAAATAAAAAATAAATGTTTTTTCAGATTTTATGCAGATTAAATTGAAGAAAAAAATGCAGATTTTTTGCTGTCCTACAAAATCTGCAGAATATTTAGAGAAAAATATAATAAGAAAATTTTCTGCAGATTAAATTGAAGAAAAAATGCAGATTTTTTCTGTCTTCAAAAAATCTACAGAAATCTTTAAAAAACTTCAAAAATTTTTTTTTTCTGCAGATTTTTTTTAGCTGGGCTGACAGTTGTTTTAGGGCAGCCTAAGTATATAGAACGAGTATTTTAATTATAAATAAATTTGTCCTCGAGAATTTGATGAATTTCGGCTTTCGTGACCTCCCTGAGATCCGCAAATCCGTTTTTGGAATTTGTCCGTCTTTCTGTCCGTTTGTGGAGGAACGCAATAGCTAAAAAATGCAACTAGTTAATGATATGCAGGTCACGTGTATAAAGTATTTTGTCATTACATAAAAATTATGGAACTGCATCAAATTTTGATTCAACTCCGTCATCAGGAAGAGAAACTTTTTATAAATACATGCTCCATTTTCTTCACCAAAAACTTAACGTGGTTACAATTAAAAATGATTTTTTAAGAAAGAAATCGTATAATAAAAGATAAAATAGCAGGAAAACCAAACTGGAATCTTCGAAAAGATATTTTGAATTTCAAAATCGAAACTTTTTTTCTAGGGATATCAGTTTTCGAAGTTTTTGCCGGTAAACATTAAAATTACAAAATCATTAGTAGTGTCAAACCATCAATGGAAAATATGATTTTAGATACTTTTAGAGTATTTTATTGATGCCGATAAAGAATATTTCTAATATGGAAGTATCTGGGGCATGGTAAAAGGAGTTCGTAAGATTATCGAGGGGTACTCTCTATTTTTATTTCGTTCCTGCAGCTCATCTTATATAGTCATCTTGTCATAGGTTAAGATGAATGATTCAAGCATCCTATTGGCACAATATGAAGATAGTCTTCCCAGATGGTCATCCATACTCCATTAAGGTGCTGATTTATCGACTGGCATATGTTGCAAAGGATGCATTTCAGGATGCAGTGGCGGTAAAACACCAACAGAAGTTGCGCCAGATATCATCAAAGAAGCGCCTTTGAGAAGCCGGCACTCTCCATAAATCACGATAGTGGGCCATGAAAATCATCGGTTGCATTTGGATAGAAACATTTCGCATCCGAAAATATAACAGCTTCCCAGTTGATAGGGTCCACCATCCTCATGCCGAAGCCTCTCACTGTGATCGGTTTTATGTCGTTTCTGTTGCTCCTTCGTTAACCGCTAGACCAGCGGTTCTTAACCTCCCCCCTTTGATTAGTTTTTTTTTAAGTATCCAGTATTATCTCGCCCCTTCCCCAACCATACCTCAGGGCAAAGAACTGTTTATCAATAATGTTAAGGGTTTAGGTTAGCTTAACTCCTTAAGGATCGCATTTTTTTTTTTGCTATCTAATAAGATGACCCCTCCTGTTTTGGAAAGGGGCTGTCGTTTTCATTCATCTAAAACCCGGTGCACACTAGCCGATTCGTGTCGCTGAAGCTATAAAAATAACAATAGTAACCCCCATTCTCCCTGTGTATCTCCACAGGGGGCATATTTCCCGGTGCACACTAGCCGATTCGTGTCGTTGAAGCTATAAAAATAACAATAGTAACCCCCATTCTTCCTGTGTATCTCCACAGGGGGCATATTGCCCGGTGCACACTAGTCG
>BGPR01000276.1:711693-732098 GCA_013235015.1 Araneus ventricosus
CCCATTCTTCCTGTGTATCTCCACAGGGGGCATATTGCCCGGTGCACACTAGTCGTTTAGTGTCGTTGAAGCTATAAAAATAACAATAGTAACCCCCATTCCCCCTGTGGGGCCACAAAAGGGGGCACGTTTTCAAATTTAATAGCTCTAAAATAGTGAAATAAAATTTTCTATCGATTGATATAAAATTTATCTCGCTATGATCAATAGTTCCCTAGAAATTTTAAATTATATTAATCCTATATTTCAAATTAATTTCCGTTTTTTAATAGAAAGTAGTAAATTACGTCAGTGGTATATCCATGCGCGTGATATAGTTTGGACGCCACTATGAATCTG
The DNA here is from genome assembly GCA_013235015.1 of Araneus ventricosus. Lineage (NCBI taxonomy): Eukaryota > Metazoa > Arthropoda > Arachnida > Araneae > Araneidae > Araneus > Araneus ventricosus. The sequence continues at coordinate 712,033 of BGPR01000276.1, forward strand.
ATTATTTATTGCAATCGTGATGATATAAATTGATAATATTTTTTGGCAACGTTTGACAAGCAGAGAAGTTCTTTGTCTTGATTAGAATTTCGAAAAATAATTCCGTTGAAATTTTAACTTTTGACTTACGTTCGACAAGCTGAGAATTTCATGGTTATTGAATTATAATAAAATTGTTAAACAACGAAAAATACTTCACGTGGAATGTTGTTTACCAAGAGGTTTTTTGAAGCAAGAAATATTTAAATAATATGTAAATAAAAAATATTTCCTGTCATAAAACATATGTTTATTTCATTTGTTTTCAATCAATGCTAAACATTTCTCTCGCATATATATCTATTTAAACACGTCAAATTTGACGGGAAATCTCTCGAATGAAGAGGCGATTTGCATCCGTCATATACCATGGAGATTTCTAGTTTTTAATTAAAATTCTGGGGACTCTGTCAAAGTTTTTCCCCATAGAGAATATACAGTGGAGAAGTATTTTTTCGATTTCTTTTGGAAATGGAGGGGGGGGGGGCCGGCGACCCTCGGTGAAGTATCTAGGAGTCATAAGCTTCCATATAAAATAAAAATTATCGAAATCAGTCATTTTGGCTGGGCTAATGACCATCTGATTTTGTCAAATTATATTTTAAATATAAAGACGACTTATAGGACCGGGGAACTGTATAAAAATTTAGACTTCATATTTTTTTTCAGCAATACATTTAATGACTCAATATAATAAAAATACGCAAATAAACAAAACAGAAAACTCGTCCATAAATTTAAGTAATTTTTTTTCAAATCCACAGGAACCATGTGGAGACACTGGTACAGAATCAAAATTTAATTAAATTAAGTGATTAACTGGCAATTAAGTTCTGAAAATATTGAAATGATATATGGCCATCAAGAATACCTAAGTGAACAAAATTTAAAAATTCTAGCGCATAAGCAAGTGAGTGAAAATCGATTCCAACATTCCATCTTTACAAACATTTAAACAAGTAAAGTTAAATAAAAGTGTATAAAAACAAATTTCTGAAAACATTCGGGAATCAGAGAAATAAATAGTTCGCAATCAAAATGGCTTTATCGAAAAGATCAGGTTTTGAATTTCAAGATGACGTAAAATTTATTTTCTTCGGGTTACCGTTTCCGAAATAATCGCAGAAAACATCAGGATTTCGAAATTAAATAAAAGTAGTGAAAAACCGTGGGAGGAAAAGCTAATTTTTGATACTTTCAGAGGATGTTTATTGATTCCATTCGAGAAAGTTCTATTGCATAACACATTGGCATAATCAATTTTGACAACACTCGACATTCTTATGTGGGAAATAACAGAAATTCGACGAATAAACATCCCGATTTTTTTTAAAGATGATAACGTTTTCAGGCTGACCTACTTTTTTAAATCGCGAGATGTAATCTTGCGTATTACGTACAGCAGTGGTTCCCAACCCATGGGTCGCGGCCCACAAGTGGGCCGTAGATAGTGTATTAGTGGGCCGCGGAATGCTAGTCAAGAGTCGAAGTCAGGGGAGTTAGTAGGCCTTTTCAAATTTTCTTTAGGTGCTACTTCTTGAAAATTGAAGATAAGGACCAATAGATCAGAAATCCTTTTGAAAAAGACTACATTAAAAAAAAGTGAAAGTACAGTCGGACCTCTATTTAACGAACCTCTATTTTGCGAATTTCTCTATTTTGCGAACTTTTCCTTGGAACCAAGAACATTTTAAGAATTTCTTCGTAAAATAACCTCCAAATAGCGAAGTGCATTCTCTATTTAACGAACTTTTTCTTGTGATCCAATATTTTTTTTCTCCCTATTTCTCAAAATATTTCCGAAAATTTCAAACTTATTCTTTCCTTTAACACATTTTATGGTGATCAATGATCTTGAGCTGGTTTTACCAGTCTGAATTGGATATTTTTGACAGTGTGAAAAATAAAAACAATTTCGATGAAGACGATGATGATGATGATGAAGATGGAAATGATCATGATGCAGAAATCAACAAACCTTTGTAGGATGGAATGCTAAAATCATTTGAAACAATCCGACGCACAGTTTGAAGAAAACACGCCTGAAGGGGGTTTTCGTGCGATAGATGCGAGACGTATTATGAGAGAAAACACTTTTTCAGACAAAAAACTCAGACAAAATTAACGGACTTTGTTAGTAATTAAATTTAAGGACGTATGTGGTAATGTATGCTTATAATTACTTGTTATAAAAAATGCGATAATGTCATTAAAATTCATTAATTTTAATATAAAATTATGTTTCTAAAATTGAAAATACAGCGTATTACCGGACAATGTTTTGTTTTATTCTTGTTTTCCTTGCAGATTTCTTTTTGATGGGTAAGATATATAAAACAAATAGATATTAATTTACAAAATAAAGGTGTGATTAATTACTTTTTTTAATAATATTTAATGTTTATGAATTTAAAATCTGTTTTGTGTAGTTGAAAGTATTTTAAAAGGTGAATATCTATTTAACGAATTTTCCATATAACGAACTTTTTTTCGGGATTTAGCGACTTCGTTAAATAGAGGTCCGACTGTATCATCAAACGGAAGAAGACTCGTTAATTGAAATATCATGTGACCAGACTCTAAAATCACTGTTCCCGTTCTGGATAAATGTTCTGCAACAGTATTCAGCAATTGCCAAATTTGCACTGAGATACACTATATGGCCAAAAGTATCCGGACACTTTCAGATTTTCGCATTTTTTATAATTTCTCCGGAAAGGATTAACTGACTGCCCTTAAACTTCGACCAGAAGAATAGATTGTAACTCACATTTTACATTGAAGATTGGGTCCTGAGGGCAATTAGGGGACCGTCTACAAACTGATGAAGACAAAAACTGTTTTGGCCCACCCCGCTTTACCGAATGCTGATAAGAAGATGAAACTTTCAGAAATGGTTATGTTTAATGTGCATAATATTTACAGGAATTTTTGTGAACTCAGCACAAATATTTTGGAAGATATTAAGGTTTTCTTAAAAAATCCCAAAATTTCCCACCTGTTTTTCGCTTATAACATGTAGAGTTTTCTGTTATATTATAGGAAACTTACAGAAAAAATAACAATATGTTAGACAAGCATTTTGTAAAAATTTGGAAAAAAATTCTGAATATTACAGGAAATATGATTGTTTTTAGTAAATAATGTTTTACGATGCATGCGCAAAACATAGCGTAATTTTTCTTATCACAACTTTAAAGCCAAACATATAGGGAAACTTATATCAAAAAATTCAGTTCAATATCATTAGTATTCAGAAAGATATCGGCATTACAACGAGCAGAATTTTTGCTCCTATCGAAGAGAAGCTAAAAGATGAGGGTACACAAATTGATATCTTTTAAACTTAATCTTTGAATAGTTATATTGAATTGTATGGTGGTTAGAATTTGCTGAATACTATTTAAGTAGGTTTTTAGTTAATCAAAATTAATTGGAATTTTAACTTTTTTCCTCAAGACGGCCTTAGGTGTTGTTAGGGAACTTAACCTTGAAATATCAGGGTCCGGAAGTTTTCGAATCCGGATCAGTTCTCTCTACTTCAAACCACTAAGCCTTTGCAGTAAGATTCATTTTGACATTTATGCAAATTAGGTATCGCTATAAATACGAGCGATGAAGCTCAGCGGTTGCTTCTTCTACTTCTCCTCCCTTTTGCTGCACTCTATGCGTCCATTATTAGGCAAAAATCCAAATTTATTAGGATTAGGAGTAATTGCTTTTAAATGCTGCAAGTGCTTAACAATGATTCTTAGTTTAGCTTTAGTCGAGTTGACTATAATGATTTTAAAAAAATTATTTACGTTTTATACAACTGCATGATTATTGAATTGGTTATGACTCATATTTTTAAAGCTAAACTCACGATTATAATATCAGGTGTGGCCAATATCAAAGCAGCGCTACACTCGAGAGTCATTTACGTAGATAAAAACTATGGTGTAGGAAAAAGGAGATGGAGGCTCTACTAGCAGGCACCATTTTTTTTTTTGTCTTGATCGAATCAGATCGGCAATAGTTTCGTCCATCTTTTGATGGCAATTGTCCTTTCTTTTTTGAAGCGTATTGAAAAGAACTTTGGAATGAATAAGGGATAATAGCCTTTGTAGCTGAAAATCCCATAAATCCACTTGAATCAATCAAAACTATGGTGTAAAAAAATCATAATTATCCAAATGCGAGTCTCATTAATTATTATTCAGATTGTGAACATTGTGTTACTAATTATTCCTCAAACAGTTGCAATGAAACCAGAGAGTGTCTCCCGCGGTTTTCGGGTCCCACGCCGATCGGAGTCTCGGTCTCAGAAACTTCCGCTGGGCACAGACGGGCAAAAAACGGACTCGGGATGAGAAAGTCTCGTTCGATGCCGAGAGGTTACAGTGGTTCACCGCAAGGGGACTCTCGAGTGGTCTTCTCTGCCCGGAATATTTGGAAAGGTTAACCCTTCAGTTAACCCTTCCGATACCACAGGATATAAAAGAATTTTATCGGAGGAAATACCGTTATCCGAGGCGGGGCTACTTTGCACCGATTTCCATGACCTCAAAACGAATTTCTAGGTTAGTTGCATGAATTTCTCTAAAATAAGGGCTTTTCCGATTTTTACTTTCTCGTATACAAAGAGAAAGTATTGTAATCGTCAAAAAATTCGAACTCGAGATTTTGACGAATCTCCACGTTTTAGACCTCCCTGAGTCCGAAAAACGCAATTTTGGAATTATGTCTGTGTGTCTGTCTGTGAACACGATAACTCAAAAACTATTAGAGCTACGGGGATGAAATTTGGTATGTGGTCTTTAAACATAATTTGTAGGTTTCTGTCAAATTTTGGACAAAATCCGTCCACGGGAAGTCTGCCTGTCTGTCTATCCGAGGTCATGCGAACACTATAACTCAAAAACTTGAAAAGCTAGATGGATAAAATTTCATACACAGTTTTATCATCATGAATGTAGATCCGCATCAAATTTTGGACCAAATCCGTCAAAACGTTGACTGTCAGTCGGTCTGTATAATCGCATCTCCAAAGAGTCCCTTATGTCCACGCGCATGCGTATTGAACGCAATCTTCTGTGCACGATATTTATTGACTCCTGCTTGGCGCTTTTTTTCATCCTATTCTCCATGCGCATGCGTACTTGGTAGCAATCTGTGCACGCGGAAGGATTGTCCTTGAGCCAAGAAAGAGTAGAAATCGGTATTCATTTAATCGGAACGCATCTCTTCGAATTTGATTTTTTACCTAAATATTTTCTGACAGTCATTGCATCCTGGGTTACAATAGGTTCGAATTTTTTTATCCACGCGGGGGGAGGGGAAACAGCACCTTTTTCGAGAAGTATATGAGAAAGTTTAGGGGAGACCACTCCCTCTGGTTTGGCTAGTTGGGAGATTGGTAGAGAAATATTTTGTTGCAAAGTTTGAATCTTTTAGTAGTTAATAATGAATTTTCTTTTGCGAAATTTTGACGCAAGTTACCTCATAACTGAAAATTCTTTGCAATGGTAATTTTTTCAACAGATTTTAATAACAAACTCACCGTGAAACAATATTAGACATGTTTATTGACTACCTGGGAGGAAACCAAGAAACAATTTTTTTTTCAAACAAAAATACCCATTTACAATTTTTTTTCTGTTTCTTTTTATAAAAATCTAAATATAATCTGTGCCACGTGTTTTATTAATAAATCTGTCTATTACCTAACCTTTCTTGGTAAGGTAAGCATTTGTTATTATTTAAAGTTTCTACACTATTGAGACAGGAAAACCAAAGTCAGTCATTTGGTTCAACGGACTTTTCCTCCTCATTGTAGGAAACCAGGGTCCTTCTCTACATGAAGTTGCTTTCTTTTTAACAAATCGTTTGCTTGGAGATACCGAAAACGGAACCAGCCTCTCTGAGAGTCCGCTCAACTTGTGAAATGGCATTAAGGCAAGCTTCTAGGGTTTCTGCAGAGTAATCCATATACTTACGAGCTTCTAACTTCCTTTTACGTATACACCTCGGGCATATCAGAAATTTTAATTCAAATGTTCTTCGCATAGGGAAAAGTAAAACGGCTCCGGAGTGGGTCTGAGAAAGCGTCGTTCGAATGCCAGAGATGGTGCAGATCACTGCAAGTGGCAGGCGCCTCCTCCGATCTGTGTCTATGGTGGGATCATAATCGGATATGATATCATAATAATAATCGGATATTTCAGATGTTTCGGTTAACCTTTCAATAATAGCAGTTTTGCACCTGATGAGATGCTCAATCAATCCACGGGAAGTCTGACGAAAATCACATTTAACAGAATCTATGCAGTTCCTACACGCAACAGGTGTATAATACCGTGTCTATAAAATACATGCATATTTTTAACATGATAATCTATATATATAAAAGAGGGAAGTATGTTTGTGTGTTCGTTTATTGGTTCTTTATGCACGCCCACACCATTGGACTTACGGCGACCAAATTTGGCACAGTGATGGATTAGCACAAGAGGGAGCTAATTTCGTAAAAATTATTTTAAAATTAAAATTATATTTTTATTTATTTAATTAAATAACGAAAATTAGGCTATTTTTAGACTTTTTCGCCAATAACTTCTGAAATACTTATGGTGCGAAAATTAATTTTACATCACCTAAAAGAGCAAAAAATTATCTTTTTAATTGTTGTACAATTTTTTCTCTAACTATAATTAACGTTTCAAATTCATTTTAAACGCAAATTATAACAATGTTTTCTATTGTTATAAAATCAAATTTATTGTTTCATCAAATCTTTTATTCACGTGTTTTTACCACTGTTAAAGTTAAGAAAATATTGCTTTTTTTGGTCAAGGTAGTGGTTAGGTCTTACGTCCGCTGTTAGCTGTCGAAGCATGAACTTAACTTCAGTTTTTATTTCGTAGCTTTTAACATGCACTCAAACATTCAATGACGTTAGTTTAGTTAATACGCGATGTTTCGTTGAAATTTCTCAAACTTTTAACAGATCCTAATCAGTGTGAAGCGGCGTAGGGGAGTGAGTGAAGTATAGATGTCTGATGATGATGAGAAGTATATGATTATATGATTTATAAAACATTTTATTTAGAAGTTTCGCAGTAACCAAGTTATACAGTATAAGTATATTTGCTCATTGTAAAGCTGTATTAGTTATTGAACTATATATTGTTTAAAATAAATGCTCTTTTTCGAATTTTCGCGCATTTTCATTCAAACCATAATGTTATAAGGTGATAAAAGGCTATATTTGAAAGTTTTAATTCAGCGAGAAAGGAATGAAAGAAAATCTACATTTGTTGGAGAAAGTTAGTGATAATATTTGTAGAAAAAAAGGAGGCCTGTATTTGAAAAAAATATGGATCCCGAGCAACGCCGGGTAAATCTGCTGCGTATTTGGGCCTATTGCATGTTAAATCATACTTAGGGGTCAAACTTCCTCCCTGGTGTGACGTGGAAGTTTGGAGAGGAGTGTACCAGCTCAGGTGTCGTCATCGTCATCTGACCTAACGCCACCCTGATCCCCCGATACATATGACTACTAGAGTCACCTCATCGGTTTTAAATGGGTAAAAGGTGGGTAAAGCACGCACACCACACCAAGTGCCGGCGCCCACAACAACCAAAAGCCCGGACCAATTTATTGAGGAACAAAATCTACAAAACAATTTCCAATTTCCAGAAATATGCAGAACTGAAAATGAAAAATGTATTTACTAATAATAAAATAAAGGAGAATGTGTGTGTGTTGGCGCTCTACAGGAGAGACCGCTGGACTTAGAGTTACGGAATTTGGCACAAACATACATTGGAGAGTGGGAATGTGCACCTCGGAGCCCCTTTTTTGAAATTTTAATTAATTAAAAATTAATCGAAGTTTTGATGTTATTTCTTTAATAATATTCGAAAATATTACAGCACAAAAATCATTTTTACACCATCTGAAAGCCTCAAATATTACCTTTTCAATGATATCAATTAAGTTGACGCACAATTTTTTCTCTCATTTCAATGAATTTTTTTTAAAAAAATTTTGGCATAATTTACAACAATACTTTTCATTGTTGAAACGCATCTCAAACCGTTTTCATTTTTTAAACAAATATTTATTTTCATGTTTCTCTTCCATTGTTGAAAGCTAAAGTAATATCTTAATGATTAATTATGTGTTTTTAGCAGCATATTTTCATCCCACTAACATGCTGCTGAACGTAAAATTTGCCGTGGCATTTTAAAGTTAAAATCAAATGCATATTTTGCAAGAGGAATAAGAGAGTGAAGTTGATGCCGACAACGGGCAATTGTCTGCTACATGACACAGATAATTACTCGACTCCATTAGAGACGTTCATACAGACAACGAACGGAATAGGTGTAAGGCTACTGAAGGAACATGGATTAAATGTTTGTCAAAATTTGAAATTTAAAATTACTTTGTTAAGGGAACCATGAATATCAATTTATACATAAGAGATTCAGTTGCAATTATATTCCAGGCAAGCCGAAGGCGGCTAGTCAATAATAAATGAATAATAATAATAAAAAAAATTAAACACTATCAAAACAACAACCTACACATAAAAGCAGTTTCATCTGTTCAAGATGTTTCCCAATTACAATCTTATTTTAAAAAAACAAGGATTAAGTGAATAAGTCATTTTTTCACTATTCGGATCACACTAGAACAACTATAGTTCTAGTGGTAACTTAGTTATTGCCACTATGAATCGCACTTTAACAATTAGTTGTTGCCACTAGAACCATTAGTCGTTACCATTATGAATCACGCTTTAACATTTAATTGTTTCCTTTAAAACCATTAGTTGTCGTCACTATGAATCTGGTTTGAACAGGACTCGTCAGCTGACCGCGGTTCAAGATTAAGTGATCCATCACAAAATAGCCCTCGCTTTGCTTCAAAACGGACGTAATATATAACTAAACAAAACTATCCCGCTGGTTTCTGTAATGTTTTGTGAAAGCAGCTGTATTTCAAGTCATAGACTTAGTGTTTTTTTCCCAGTCGCATCGGTACCTCCAGTTTGTGTATCTGAGGGTGTTTATAAATTCGTCCGTTTCGCATCCACGCCCCATCCAACTGTTTACGTAACTACAGTGGAATCTCCCTATAACGAAATCGCTTGGTTCCAGTTGAAAAATTCGCTATAAAGAGAATTTCGTTATACGGAGATTAGAGATTTTTGCAGTTATTTAAGTAAATGTAACAAACCTTTTAGTATGAGCGATAAGTTCAAAAATATTTAATTATGACTTTCAATTAAAAATGAAGTAATATTTATTATAAATTTGTTAAAATTATACTGATTTTTATTGTATAAACAAAATGCTCAAAAGTGAAGACAATTCACCAATTTAGAGAATAATATGTACTATTACTGATAAACATAAAATGCGTCTTGTCACATCCATTTGCTGTTTCCACCCCGATTCTTGGAATCTTGACCCGTAGAAATGTTGCTCCTCTGTAGAAACCCAGGTCCCCACAATTGCATTACCCTTCACATAGCATTCTATTGTTATGTGTTATCGCTGGAATGAACAATGCGAGTGGTTCCAGAAACAGGCACGTGTGAGCGATTCGTTTGCACAGAAATTAGCAACTTTCTTCAAAAATGACAAAAATCGAAAAGATAAAGGTATGAAAAAATTCGTTATAGGGAGACAACCACTTCGTTATATGGAGAATATTTTGAATGTTATTTAACATTCCGATTAAAAATTTCGTTATAGGGAGAAATTCGCTGTAGGGAGACTTCGTTGTAGGGAGACTTCGTTGTAGGGAGACTCTACTGTATCATTTTATTCGTTCTCTAGAAAGACCTCTCAATGAAATGCTACGTCAGGAGAAGCTGAAAAGGAAGAGGCATTCGAGCAGAATGATTTTTGATCGCCTTCTCCCTCGGGTGAGGGGGGAAGCTTTCCATTTCTGCCTCCGAACGAGGAGTTGATAAGGAGGAAACGATTCTCCCCGAATAAAACGGTCATCCTTATTCCATCGGGAGGGTGCTCTCCTGATGGATGCGGCGCCATCCAGGATGGAGATGCCTTCTCTGGAGTGGACATTCCTTTCGTATTGAAACCAGCCAGATTTCTTATCGTGTGTCAAGGGAACTCGCTGATTGCGCAGAAATTCCATTCAAGAGCCTTTCGTTTTCTTATATCATAAGAGAATCACAAATGGAACGTCAGCATAAATCGTTGTTTTGTGTCGTTGCTAGCTAATATTCCCGGATGATGGAAAATTTTATGTCTATTTTTAAAATATGTATTTTATATTATACATATAAATATATTAAAATATTATACTACTCAAAATCCATTTATTATCCTCAACTTTATTTGCAATTGAAATGAGAATATCAATTGCACCAAACGGTTTTTAAATATCCTTTCTATACCGTAGGCACTGTTTAAGAGTTTCACTTTTATTAATATACTAGAGGAATTGCGACCGCCTACCATATCTCAGATTTATTAACGAAAGTTGTAGTAGAAAATCTCGTGCGCATAACAGAGTGCTAAAGAAATAAAAAAAGCATGAAAAACAGAACTAGTGAATCAGTTGACACTAACTTTCGTTTTATAAATAACTTTATGTTTAACGATTACTTTCGTTCTGTCCGAGTAAAAATAATGCAAAATCCACTAACTGAAAAAACTTATTACGAAATATTAAAAATGCTGAAAGAAAATATTAGAATTAGAATGCACCACAAATTAAAACTTTAAGTTAAGACAGCCTTTCAATGTAAGGGCGGTTAAGGACAAAATATTAAATGCAAGGTATATAAATAATCAATTCCATAATTAAGTACGAAAAAGAAAGAACCCTTTTAACAAAAGCGAAAATATTCTAAATTAATAGCATGAAAAACAAAACTCATGAATCAATTGACACTAATTTCCGACTGATCCTTGAAGTGAGTGTAATGAATCAGCATAAATAAAAAAGAAATAAAACTGCTAACTCGGCTCATTTATACATTAAAAAACTATCTGAGTTGTTTGACGCCATAACAATAACATAAATCGGATTTCGGATTTGTGCTTTCATTAATGACACAGACCAAAGGGGAAGAGTTATTTTTAACTCCGCCCGCGTCACAGACATCTGTGGCTTTTTATAATATAGATGTTTTAAAAAACACACAACCTTCTCGAACCAAATCGAATTTTTAACTCAAAAAATACTTTCATATAAAATTTTATATTCAAAATCCTTTTATTCTCCACAATTTTATCTTTAATTGAAATGAGAATATCATTTGAACCAAATCATTTTTAAATGCCGTTCATATGGCGTAGAAACTATTTATGAGTTTCACTGTTATAAATATAGATTTTAAGAAACACAACCATCTCGCCGAATTGAATGGCTCTCTCCAACCACTCCATCGTGGTTTATTATCCGAGTTCAATTGTTAACATCTCCAGAGAGAGGGAAGGTAGCGCCATCTAGTGTCACGGCGGATAATTATATCCGTTAAAATTTTTAATTAATAAAAATGAATTATTAATTAATTGCCTTCAATGAAACCTTCCTTATCCCTCATATTATTTGTGAGTAAAATATGAAATATTCAGTAGTTGGGATTTCCATAGAGTACAAACTATTTGAGAGTTTCACTTTCGTTTAATTATTTATTTAAAGAAATGCACACTACAGAGATAACTCCATTTACAGAGTACAATGAGCAACAAATACACAAAGAACAAAAGTCACAATGATTGAAACATAAAGATATTGAAAAACGCACTAGAAAATGAAAAGTTGAACACAAAAGTTCAAAACACAAAACCATAAAAATTTTGCAAACGCATAAATAATTTAAAACGAAAACACGCAATCACAAAAACATTAAAAGACACACTAGGATTCTAAAAGTCGTATACTGTCATATTAATATTGATGGTGGTGAAGAGTGTGGCAGCAGTTCTTATGATGATATAACAAGGAGACACAATTTTGAGAAGACAAATTAATTTTATTAAAAACATTTAAAACTGATAAATGAACTCAACTCGAGTTCACAAAGAAAACATATCATAATAATACATACATAATCATCATGATAATTCATCATGAGACATCACTCCAATTCTGCTATATATACTTATGAGATAACTAAACATTCCCACGTTTGGAATGACGTCATAACAAATCAAGAACCGAGGTTCAAATCCTCTTCTTCACCAAAAGCAGATAAATCGAACATTATAGAAAAGCGAAGAAAAGAAATTGAAGTTTCGTCCAACAAATATCATAAAAAAACATTAAAAATTTAAAACATCAAATCAAAAGATCATTTAAAAAAAAGCAAGGAATAAAAAGTTAAATATACACAAGCACCAAATCCTTAAAAACACATTAGGAGATTAAAAGTTTCAAGAAGAAAATGCACACAAGATATAAAAATCAATTGCAGAGCACAAAAATTGAACGCAGACCTACAAAAAAGGGTACTTACGTATTAACGCCACCGCAGCTACAGATTGGCGGTAATGCGCCAATAAAGAGATTGGCGGCACTTAAAAACCGCCTAATCTGGAGCTGCGTTGGCGTTAATACGTAAGTACAAAAACCGCCAAATCTGTAGCTGCGGTGGCGTTAATACTTAAAAACCGCCAAATCTGTAGCTGCGTTGGCGTTAATACGTAAGTACAAAAACCGCCAAATTGGCGGCACTTAAAAACTGCCAAATCTGTAGCTGCGGTGGCGTTAATACGTAAGTACCCATAAAAGCACCAAAGAATGGTTGAATACATAAGAGCACGGAAAATTAAAGCGCATAATAATTTTAAAAATTAAATTCAGTCGAGGCAAAATAAAACACATCATGTATTTAAAAGTTGCAGACAATTCGATTTAAAAACACCAGGAGACATATGATTATAAAGATAGTTTATAAAGATATTGAAGCGAAGTTTAAGTTGTCAGTACAGGGAAATATATACAGAGTATCATTACGCCCAGTTAAGTAGTGCTCAATATGATACTGTTACAAACTTGGAAAGTCGCTTCCCAGCAATGTGAGTCGTTTGGTTGGGAAGAGTGTTTTACAGGGGTAAGTATGAGATGACTGACAACAGCCACGTCTGGACCCCTGACCTTGGTGACCATCTTGGCGACCTTGGCGACAAATAGATGATACCAGAAAATGCAACCCTTTTCTCGATATTTATTAGGAAAGGGAATACGCGTGAATATACGAGAAAACTCCTTGTGACGTCACGGCCTGTCGGAGAGAGTATATAAGGGTCGCGCCTGTATCAGAGGGAGCAGTGGTGATCCATTGGGAACGACTTGAGAGCTTCGTCCGCAGTGCGAGCTAGGAACTATTGAAAGTGCAGATATTGTCGTTACTAGTTATTTGCTGACTGTTTGTGTTGTTAGATAACAAAGTGCTGAACTGTTATTACCTGTGAATTGTTGTCTGTTTACATTGGTAATCTGTGCCAGAACTATTGTTTCCTGTACCTGTGCTACGTGTTTTCCTGCATATTTGTGAATAAAGCTTCATTCTCCATTATCCTGCGTGTTGGACTGTCTACACCATACACCCACAGTAAGACTTTTGCAACAATACAAAGGTATTTAAATGCAATTTGCCTATTTTAGTAGAATTGATAAATGATATTCTATATAACTAGAAGATTTGTGCCCGTCTAAGACATGTTTTTAGCTTGCCAACAATATCTGAGATCTGATTACCACAGATTTATTAGCAAAAGCTGTAGAAGAAAGTCTCATGCACGTTGGCAGAGTGATTAAGAAATTTTTTAAAAAAAGCATGAAAAACAGAAATGATGAATCAATTGACACAAACTTTCGTTTTTCAAAATTTATAAATATTCAATTCCAAAATTAAGTACGAAAAAGAAAGAACCTTTTTAACGAAAACGAAACTAAAGATCTCCGAGAAGTGGGAAAATAAATTAATTCTGGTATAACTTCTATTTGATATTAACGGAGTTCCTCGGCGATGAATTAACATAAAATAAAAAAGGAAAAAAAACTGCTAAAATCAGCTTAAAAAACCCTTTAATAACTCCTATTTGATATTAAATCAACACAGAATCAAAACAGTATCCTGTGTGTATGCTAATTTGTAGACAGACTGTCTGGTCTGAATCTCTTTTGGCACGTAGCCACCCCCACATCTCTAAACATTACCGAAATTTCTGGCCTATACTAATATAGATAATATTCGATATTTAAACTGAAAATTGCTTGGATTCTCCATGAGTTCTTCTATGGAATTAAGACACGTAGAAATACACGTTGCGTCATTCACCGGTGATGCGGTCGATTACAGCTTTCAACCTACTGTTAATCTGAGTGGCAGTGGCGTAGCAACGGGGGGGGGGGGGCAAGGGAGGTATAGATGCCTCGGCGCCAGTTTTAGAGCGCTTGGTGGGGACAAAATATTAGTGTGTTTGTGTCAACTTTTAAAATCAAAGGTGAAGAGGGATGCGAAATAATATTACTATGCCCCATTCACACTTGCTACGTCACTAAGGGGGTGGAAAAATCACATGACGCCCCGGACACCTTCGCAAAGCCAATGGATGCCAACCACACTATAGTGTTGCAAAAGTCTTACTGTGGGTGTATGGTGTAGACAGTCCGACACGCAGGATAATGGAGAATGAAGGTTTATTCACAAATATGCGGGAAAACACGTAGCACAGGTACAGGAAACAATAGTTCTTGCACAGATTACCAATGTAAACAGACAACAATTCACAGGTAATAACAGTTCAGCACTTTGTTATCTAACAACACAAACAGTCAGCAAATAACTAGTAACGACAATAACTGCACTTTCAATAGCGCTCAACTCACCAGCTTCCTAGCTAGCACTGCGGACGAACTCCAAAGACTTTCGCGCTCCAAGGCGATCCCAGTCGAGCAACACACGTCATCGAAGCTCTCTCCTTAATATAGTTTCCCCCGGCAGGCCGTGACGTCACATGGAATTATCTAGTACATTCAAACGTATCTTCTCTCCTAATGGAAATATCGAGAAGATTCCAGCACCTTTGAGATCCCATATTTCGTCGTCAAAGTCGTCAAATTTGTCGCCAAGGTCGGGGAACCAGACGTGGCTGCTGCTATTCCTCCCATACTTATCCCTGTAAAACTCTCTTTCCAACCATAAGACTCACATTGCTGGGAAACGACTTTCCATGTTTGTAACAATAGATAGAGGGGTTTGCCTAATATAACCTCCGATGCAAGTGTTTTCTGTGTGTAGTGGCGTAATGACTGGGGGGGGGGGGGTATAGAGAGACAGGGAACCAGTCTTAGAGGACAATAGGGGGAAATTATAAATGCGTATTTGTCACTTTTTAAGCTTAGTATGATGAGGGGGCGAAAAATAATAATTCGCCCCTGGCGCCACTTACTCTTACTACGCCACTGTTCGGTGGTTATTGATTATGTGGATAATAGACAGATGGATTGGATTGATTATGAAGATTTGATTCCGAATATGTAACGTTCACCCGGCCTACGCACACGGCGAATTTTTGGTGGAACCAGATGTCGAACCGATGAGAATCTGGTATCGAAGCAGAGGCATCATAATAGGGATGGGAGAAACCTACAGATTTTAACCGAAAACCGTTTTTTTTTTTGGTTTCGGTTAACCAGTTTTTTTCGGTTATTGTTTTTTTCTTGTTATAACCGTTTTTTTTAAATCCAGTAACCTGGTAAAAAAACTGGATGGGAAGATAGGCTCGATTTTAGGTTCGATTAGACTAAAACTTACCAAGTTATGAATCTTTGAATTTCATCTTCTTAGGCCAATCAACGACAACCGCTTCCTCGAGGCGTCTGTTGGTTGGCTGATAACTGAAAGAGTCTTTATGAACAGATAAATATTGGCCAATGGATTGATTTCCTCTAAAAACAATACTAATAAAAAAATTTGTCTATGTTTTGTGTAAATTTTTGTAAAAATGTTTGTTCTAGAAACTGCAGGTTGTATATGAGATTTAATTTGATATAGTATTTTTTATGAATTTTGAAGTAAAACATGATTATTGTTGGAATTTCGCAGTGGTTTCCGTACTTTCTGCGGCATGTGGAATTTATTTTATTATTTTATTTTCATTATTTATTTTTATTATTTATGATTTTTATTATTATGATTTTTATTATGATGATTTTTATTATTTATGATTTATTTAGCATTATTTTATTCTGTGGCATAAACTTTCCCAAGCAGTAAAACATGATTATTGGTGAATGATCGCAGTGGACAATTTTCGGGTAAGCGAAAGTTATGTTAGTAATGGCAGATGACACAAAAAATAAAAGATGAAAATGGATGAACTTGTAGAATTTTGTTTTCCCTAATTCTCAGTGTTAAAGCAATAAAATATTTAATGCATTTTACAAGCACACAACTTGTGAAAAACGCTTTCTCGTCTTTGCGTATATTAGAACAAATAAACAAATAAAAAAAACGCAGAAAGTTTAACGCAGCTAAGTAATATTTGTCTTCATTTGAATATAATTTAATAAAACTCACAGTTCCGTGTGAAAATCTCAAAGATCGCATTAAAATTGTGTTCCACTGAAATAAATAACTATCATAATGAGAAATTTCTAGCTTTAATCATAAGTTATTGCGAAATTATTTCAATTCTGCTTTTAACTATTTTAGTTTTGGAGTACTGGTATTATATATATATATATAACTTTACAGATTTTCCTCGCCTGACAATAAGAATCATAAAGAACACAACAATACTTTTGATAATTTAATAAAAAAACACAATGAAATAACTAGCCAAAAAATGTTTTCGACCGCGTCAACGTTACAAATACGAGTGGAATGAGTACAGAAGTGGGAAAATTGTCGAGCCTGTCAATCCCAAAAGCAATGCTGTAAAGTTTTTTTAAATGGAAATTAAGAATAAACAATTGTAGAATTGTAAACAATAAACAATTCTGGTTTAGCTCTGGGGGCTGCAGCCCCATAGATTCGCCACTGGCAGTAGTCGAAAATAACCAGCGGGAGTGTTCTGCCCTAAACTTTCTCGTATACTTCCCCTAAAAAGGTGCCGTTTCTCCTTCCCCCGCGTGGCTAAAAAAATTCAAACCTACTGTTATCCAGAATCCAATGACTATCAGAAGGTTTTTCATTATATTGATTGAAAAATATCTAGGTAAATAATCCAATTCAAAGAGATGCGTACCGATTAAAACGCATCTATCGCACACTGCTAGGTTTCGCTCTCGCCGTCTCAAGGACAAACTGACGTAATTCGCTCCTTTCGCGTGCTCAGAAGATTGCTTCCAGTACGCATGCGCGTGGAGATACCGGATTGGTTTCAATAGTAAATTATACAGACCGACAGACAGTCAACCCTTTGACAGATTTGGCCCAAAATTTTATACGGACCTACATTCATGACGATAAAACTGTGTACCAAATTTTATCCATCTAGCTATTCAAGTTTTTGAGTTATAGTGTTCACATGACTTCGGACATACAGACAGACTTCCCGCTGACGGATTTTGTCCAAAATTTGATAGAAACCTACAAATTATGTTTAAAGACCACATACCAAATTTCATCCCCGTAGCTCTCATAGTTTTCGAGTTATCGTGTTCACAGACACACAGACATACAGACACACAGACATACAGACACACAGACAAACATAATTCCAAAATTCTGTTTTTCGGACTCAGGGAGGTCTGAAACGTGGAGATTCGTCAAAATCTCGAGTTCGAATTTTTTGACGATTACAATACTTTCTCTTTGTATACTTCGTATACGAGAAAGTAAAAATAGTTGCGGACCGCTGGTTTAGGTAATGAAAACCAACTCATTCATTTCTTTTTCAAAAATTCAGATTTGCCAAGGTCGTTAAAGAGTCCTGAATCGTAACTAATTCGATTTGTCCGGAAATGTTGACTTCACGCTAATTTCTAGTGTCAAGGATACGAATACAGGAATATCGAAAGGTTAAGATCAGCACGCAATCAGCCAAACTGGACAATTTAACACTTTGTGTGTTAATTCAGACAACACGTCAAAATTACATGAAAGGAAAATGATAATTATACGTCAAAATTTTTCAGCGAAAAATAATATTCGCTCCTGCCGTGCTTCTAACCGAACTGTTGTCAAACAGAAACAGTCAATTATTGTCACACACAAGTAATAAATTGACACTTGTATGATTGAAATACTTCCTGAATGAGACGCTGCCGGCATACACATGAGGCAACAGTTGTTGTCAACATTTCAACTCTAAATCAGCGATTTTTCCTCCTTCTTTTGTATATTTCCAGATGCCTGTTTATCATTTGTTTCAAATCTTCTTCATTCTACATTATATTTTAACTTCATTCTACATTATTTTTACTTTCTCATAAAGAAAGTTTGGACGAGTTTTCTGTTTTGCTTGTTTGGGGTAATGCACAACTTCCGCTATACCGAACGACTTCCGGTGTAATGCTTCGTCAATGGCAATCTTCAAAACTTCAACACTCTGTTTGAAGATATTGTTACAGTCATGGAAAGTCGCTTCCCAGCAATGCAGGTCTTATGGTTGGGAAGAGGGTTTTACAAGGTGAAGCATGGAGTGACCTCAGCAACACTCGTGGCACGCATGACCTTGGCGACAAACTTGGCGACCATTTTGGCGACCTTGGCGACAAATAGATTATTCTCGAAAATGCAACCCTTTTCTCGATATTTCTATTAGGGGCCGAGATCTAGGATTTTCATGAAAATTCTATGTGACGTCACGGCCTAACGGGGAGAGTATATAAGACCGCGTTTGGACCACAACAGCGTCTTTTATCGACTGGTTACTTCTCTTTGAAGCGCGAACGTCTTCGGAGTTCTATCCGCTGTGTGAGCTAATCAGCTGGTGAGCTGAGCTGCTATTGTCTTTACTAGTTATTTGCTGACTGTTTGTGCTGTTAGATATCAAAGTGCTGTTAGATATCAACTGTCATTACCTGTGAATTGCTGTCTATTTACATTGGTAATCTGTGCAAGGACTATCGTTTCCTGTACCTGTGTTACGTGTTTTCCTGCATATTTTATAAATAAACCTTCATTCTCCATTACCCTGCGTGTTGGACTGTTTATACCATACACCACAGAGAGACCTTTTGCAACACTGGTGTCAGAAGCGGGGTAGTGTGTATGGTGAATACGAGATCTCAGATCTGACAACGCTGATCTACTTGCTCTCTTAGCCGAGATGAAGAAATCTATGGAGAAGGGGCAGGAAGAAATGAAGAAGGGACAGGAAGAAATGAAGAAGGGACAGGAAGAAATGAAGAAGGGACAGGAAGAAATGAAGAATGAGATCCAATCACACGTCGAAAGTAAAGTCGGAGAAATTAAAGATCATGTCAACTTTTGCATAGAGAAAATAGAAGAAGATGTCCAAAGCGTGAAAAGAGAGATTGGAGAGGTAAAGGGCGAGGTTGAAAGGAAGATCGAGGAAGTGGAAAACAAAGTACAAGGAAAGATAGAGGAAGTCAAAGAAAAAGTTCAAGTGAAGATCGGCGACCTAGAGAAGAGGCTCAGTGAACTCGAGGACAGACCAATCAATTTCCCGGCAAATCCAGACTTCACGTATTCCAGACCAATGGTCAAATCCCTGACATTCGACGGACAAACGTCTTGGACTGTTTTCAAAACTCAGTTTGACGTTATGAGCTCTGCGAACGGATGGAATAATCGTGTGAAAGCCAGTCAACTTGTGGCCTCTCTCCGAGGATCAGCGGCGGAAGTTCTTCAGGGAATACCTTTTGATAAGTTAATGGACCTTATGGCCATCGAGAACGCTCTAGAAGCCCGATTCGGAGACAGTCACCTTACCCAGTTTTATAGGACTGAATTGAAGACGAGACGGCAGAAGCCAGGAGAAAGCCTTCAGGTATTAGCCGCCGATGTGGAGCGACTAATGAGCCTGGCCTACGCCGAGTGCCCTCAGGATGTCCGAGACAGCCTAGCAGCCCAGTA
>BGPR01000276.1:737098-752960 GCA_013235015.1 Araneus ventricosus
GTCAGTCTTTGAAGAGGGGAGCAGTGTTACAGTCATGGAAAGTCGCTTCCCAGCAATGCAGGTCTTATGGTTGGGAAGAGGGTTTTACAAGGTGAAGCATGGAGTGACCTCAGCAACACTCGTGGCACGCATGACCTTGGCGACAAACTTGGCGACCATTTTGGCGACTTGGCGACAAATTTGGCGACCTTGGCGACAAATAGATTATTCTCGAAAATGCAACCCTTTTCTCGATATTTCTATTAGGGGCCGAGATCTAGGATTTTCATGAAAATTCTATGTGACGTCACGGCCTAACGGGGAGAGTATATAAGACCGCGTTTGGACCACAACAGCGTCTTTTATCGACTGGTTACTTCTCTTTGAAGCGCGAACGTCTTCGGAGTTCTATCCGCTGTGTGAGCTAATCAGCTGGTGAGCTGAGCTGCTATTGTCTTTACTAGTTATTTGCTGACTGTTTGTGCTGTTAGATATCAAAGTGCTGTTAGATATCAACTGTCATTACCTGTGAATTGCTGTCTATTTACATTGGTAATCTGTGCAAGGACTATCGTTTCCTGTACCTGTGTTACGTGTTTTCCTGCATATTTTATAAATAAACCTTCATTCTCCATTACCCTGCGTGTTGGACTGTTTATACCATACACCACAGAGAGACCTTTTGCAACAATATTAATTAATGTTTAAAGTAGAGTTTTTTAATGTTAGGGCGTCAGAATACTTCGAAAATATTAAATTTGATGTTCCTATTGCTCTAGCTCCCAATGCTTACGTAAAATGAGAGCTTCATTTTGTGGAGAAGTTACTATAGTTGCTCGTTATCGCTCTTTTTGGCGACTTCTAAGCCTTGTTTGGCGGTAAAATTTTTTAACCACACGATTTAGATAATCACTGGCTGTTAAATTTTTAACGAAACGGTCCAGATAATTACAATCGTCCCATATGGAATTGAACCGCTTTAAGAGCCGGTTTTTTTAGCCGTTTTAAATAAAAATGAATTAAGCTAAATGAAAGAACACACAATTCAGAGTTTTGTCTACTAACGAAAGAATTGATTCGAATTTAGAGCTTAATACAGTATCCAAATGGATTTGATGATTGCTTAAATCGCTAGATTATCGGAAAACGGAAGTGGATCCTAGGAACGGAAGTTATATGAACCAAAAATACAGGAAACACGAAAATCGTCCATACAAATAGATAATTTTGTAAATCGTCATGAAATTCGACCTCGATATTTGGACGAATCTCCAGGTTTTAGACCTACATCCGAAAATCCATTTCTGGTTGATTTGATTTTGTTTTGATTTGAAAAAGGGTTTCTTGGGATTTTCAGCAACAAAGGCTATTATCCCATATTCATTCAAAGTTCTTTTCAATCCGTAATCAAACCAGCGGGAGTGGTCTTCCCTAAACTTTCTCGTATACTTTCTAAGTGGAGATTCGTCAAAATCTCGAGTTCGAATTTTTTTGACGATTACAATACTTTCTCTTTGAATACTTCGTATACGAGAAAGTGAAACAAACAACCAAACCTGAAATCAAATATCTGTTGCCACGTTTCAAAAAAATATTATTTTGAAGCAGTGCGATAAAATAAGAAATGCAATGAATACTAAAGCGAAAATTCTGCTTTGGAATTGAATTCCCCAGAAAACAATTTATAGTACCACAACCGTAACAATTGCTGAAATAATGAGATCGGTTTGAATTTTATTTACAACAATGAAAAAATTGTTACAATTCATGTTTGAAAACATTATTTATTGTTGTAAATAAAATTTACAACAATAACTGATTGCTACCAGTACGCATGCGCATGAGAATCGGATTAAAAGAAATTGAATATGCAATTTGAACGCCTCTTTTTGACGGATTTGGCCCACAATTTTATACTGACCTACATTCATGACGATAAAACTGTGTACCAAATTTTATCCATCTAGCTATTCAAGTTTTTGAGTTATAGTGCTCACATGACCGCGAACATACATACAGACAGGCTTCCCTTTGACGGATTTTGTCCAAAAATTTGACAGAAACCTACAAATTATGTTTAAAGACCACATACCAAATTTCATCCCCGTCGCTCTACTAGTTTTCGAGTTATCATGTTCACAGACATACAGACATGATTCCAAAATTGTGTTTTTCGGACTCAGGGAGGTCTAAAACGTGGAGATTCGTCAAAATCTCTAGTTGGAATTTTTTGACGATTACAATACTTTCTCTTTGTATACTTCTCTTTGTATACTTAAAAAGAAAGGAAAATTGCCATCAAAAGATGGGATAAATTATTGCCGATCTGATTCGGTCAAGAGAAAAAAAAAAAATGGCACCCTCCTAGAAAGGCCTCCATATTCTTTTTCTCCAATTCTGGTATTATGTCTGTATGTCTGACTGCTGGTGTGACGCGGACGCTTGAAGAAAAAGAAATATCCCCTCTGATATTTAATTAATTTAAGCACACATTTTACTTTACATTTAATATATATTAAAATTTAAATTGATACCTTCTGCAAATTGTTTTCAAAATTAAAATACTTCAGTTTAGTTATATTAACGTCCAGTTTTGAAGCAACACGAGGGCTATTTTAGGACGGACCTCGAATTTCGAGCCGCGGTCAGATGACGATGACGGCACCTCAGCTAGCGCCCTATCTCCAAGCTTCCGCACCACACCAGCTGGAGGACGTTTGATCCACTACGTATAATTTAACGTGCTACAGGCCAACATACACGGCGGATCTTCAGGTTTCGCGCGCGCGCGAGACTAGAATCCTATGGATCAGTGGCGAATCCAGGGGGCTATCGGGCTGCAGCCCCCCCCACCACCACCACCCAGGGCGAAACCAAAATTCTTGATTTTATTTAAAATCCCTACAACTGTTTGCTCTTAATTTTCATTTAAAATAACAATAATAAAATCGTGACAACATTGTTTTCTGGCTTGACAGGCTCGAAAATTTTTCTATTTTTCTAGTCATTCCACTTGTATTTGTAGCGTTGACGCGGTCGAAAACATTTTTTGGCTAGTTATTTCATTGTATTTTTTATTAAATTATCGAAAGTATTGTAGTGTTCTTTATGATTCTTATGGTCAGGTGAGGCAAGTCTGTAAAGTTAAAGTGTTTTGGTTTACATAAGCCATGAGGTTTGACATTCGTCACTATTATAAATTTTTTATGACCTCAGCCTAAGAGTCGAATGACTCGAATTAATAATGTTTGCAGGACTTATTTATTTTATAATTTATTGCATTTTTACAATAGTGTTAGTTCAACGCCAAAACAAATGAAATCGGTATTGTAATAATTTTGCATTAACTGATAAGGATGGCTAAAAATTACATTCTGTAATAATCAACTTTTCAAGTGGTATAGTTATTAAGAAGCAAGTATTAATTTGGGGAAACAAAATTATGTAACTTTTTTAATTCCTTATGTCTTCTTGTTTCCGCCATTACCAACTTTGATTTCGCGTACGCCTAACTAGTCCTTCGCGTACCCCCAGGGGTATGCGTACCACAGGTTGGGAACCTCTGGTTTGTATCTCATGTATCGCATTGTTCCCATGGCTATTTTTTGCATTATAACCACCATTTAGGGTTTTATTTATTAATGTAGTCCACAAAATTACGCGACTCATTAGAGAATCTTTGTGAAACTTATAACACGCAAGAGCTGGATCTGTGTTCATTGTCCATTCAATACACGATCAATACGATAGATTTCGCAATTTCCATGCATGTATGATAATTTATAGCTTCTTGTAAAGGGATACTGGTTCATTTTTTGTTATTTATCCACCATCTTCCTAATTTGGAATAAAATCAACTCTCAATTTTCTATCGAATCCTATTCAGTCTTCAAGTCGTTTTCATCATCTATCCAGAAACAGAAATTTTAATTAATAAAAGCATTTCTTGAGATTAGAATGAAAAACGAAAATAAAAACAATTCAACCTTAATTTTAAATTTGCTATAAAATTTTTTTTCCAAACGACTGAACTTCCAGACAAACTCTAATTTCGATCTTCCAGGCCTGCAATTTTGCGTGTCTTAACGTTTGTTTACAAACACGTGTTTTTGTAAGCCGTGCGAAAAAGAGAGAAAAAAACTCTACAAGTCATCGCTTATAATGAAGTCCAAAAATAAAACTCCTTCTTCTAGAATTTTCCCGCCGAGCGACGAGAAATACGCATTTTAACTATCAACAGAAACGTCGTGCCGACCACATCCGTATTTCTGTCACGAACCGATACCGACTTTTTTCGTTCTCACGAGGAAGTGCTCTTCGGGGATCTTCGGAGCTCTTCGGAATGCAAATGACCCGATGGTCTCACCTCGTGATTCCGATATTTTTGCTCGACGAGAAAGACAAAAAAAGTGACAGTTTCCACAGAATTTCAGTGAAAGGCGTTGCCGAATTTTGAACTTGTGTCTTATCAAGGACACATTTCGAGTGACACCTTTTATGGAGTAAAAATAAAATGCGGTGAAGATTTTGACATTTGTAGAATCATCCCATTCGGTTTAGCAGGCACCGCCCCTGATTTTTCTTTCCACAGTTTTATTTCAAAAATTCTAAGTTCTGTTTTTTTGAGAAACAACACGTTTCCACTTTTGATCATTCGACAAGCCAATAAAAGTTATGGGAGAAGAGGGCTGCAGATTTGATGTCCGGTAGCGAACATAACTCGTCTAAAGACGGTGTTCTACGACCGATTTTTTCGTTTACCATGGACTTCTATGAGAATTCAATCAATTCTTTCGGGGAATCCATAAATTAATTAAAAATTATATGATAAAACGCCGGTTACTTCAAGAAAAAACGGTCTTCAAATCATAATCTACGGTCTGTTAATGAGCATAATCCGTTCAAAGATTGTATCCGATTTTTGCGTCATCGGATCTCGGATTTAGCATGAATTTTTATGGTAGTACTATTAATTCGCTAATTAAAAATTGCATGACCAAAACGCCGATTTCTTCATGGAGAAAAGGTCTTTAATGCATAATCTACGGTCCGCTAATGAAGATTATCCGACCAAAGACTACCCGATTTTTTCGTAATTCCATCTCGGATTTTCCATGGACTTTTATGGGAATATGATAAATTCGCAGAGGAAAGAAAAAAGTTAATTAAAAATTATATGATCAAAAAGCCGACTTCTTTATAGAGAAAAGTTCTTCAAATCATGATCTGCGCCTAGCTAACGAACATAATCCGTCCAAAGATTCTAGCCTATTGTTTCCGTTTTCCGGTCACTGATTTAGAATGAATTTTTGTGAGAATTTAATTAATTCGCTCTGGAAAACCAAAAATTAATTAAAACTTATATGATCAGAACACCCATTTCTTACGACGTTAATTTTTATGCATCAACAGTAATTCATGTTTCTTGCTTGGTTTCTGTAATGAGCTCAGTTCCTAACACTCCGCTTCTTTTAGATTCCTTAACATCGTGTTTTTCAATAAAAAGCAGAAAAGATCTTCAAATATACAGAGAACAAGAAACAACTATGCAGCAGGCAGAAATGTTATTCCTGAAGTTGTCAGAATTTTGTTGCAGAAACCGTTCATAGATGTCAGATTTCTCATTTATAATATAGTTACAATAATCGTCTGGTGGAAGTACGTAAATGCAGTCCAACAAGCAGGATAATTACTAATAGCCCAGATCTCTCGGTAACGCTCTGACGTCACCAACAATAAAACTCGCGCCGTAGCACTGCGAAACGTCAAACGGCATTATTTCATTGTTAGAGAACCTAAATTTCAGTAATTTTAAAATTAAAAGCGTAATTGTCGTTCTAATTTCAAATTTAATAGCTCTAAAATAGTGAAATAAAATTTGTTGTCCATTGATATAAAATTTATCTCGCTGTGATCAATAGTTCCCGAGAAATTTTAAATTATATTAATCCTATATTTTAAATTAATTTCCGTTTTCTAATAGAAAGTAGTAAATTACGTCAGTGGTATATCCATGCGCGTGATATAGTTTGGTCGCCACGATGCAGTTAATTATTTAGTGCAATCGTGATGATATAATGTGACAATATTTTTTGGCAACGTTAAAATTTACACAAAGACATCTGAAGTACAAGGAAAATTGTTAAACAACGAAAAATACTTCACGCTGAATGTTGTTTACCAAGAGGTGTTTTAAATAAAGAAATATGTAAATAAAAAAAATATTTCCTGTCATAATACATATGTTTATTTTATTTGTTTTCAATCAATGCTAAACATTTCTCTCGCATATATATCTATTTAAACACGTCAGATTTGATGGGAAATCTCTCGAATGAAGAGGCAATTTGCACCCGTCATACTATGGCGGGTGATTTTCTAGTAAAAAAATAAATGTCTCTTTATTTTACGAATATTCTAGAGAAACAAAACTTAGTACAGTTAACAAAACTAAACAGCACTTTTATAAATTAATAGCAGAGATCTCCAATAAATGCTAGTCACAGCACTTTCAACAGCGCTCAATATCTTATCAGCTCACCAGCTTGCACCAAACTCCAATTGACCGACTCTTGCTTTGAGAGCTTGCTTTTTATACCTTTTCTAACAGGAAGTGACGTCACATAGAAATCTCTCGAAAGTTCTTGATATTTCTACTCCTAGTAGAGATAGGACGAAAGTTCTTGATATTTCTACTCGTAGTAGAGATAGGACGAAAGTTCTTGATATTTCTACTCGTAGTAGAGATAGGACGAAAGTTCTTGTATTTTCTACAAGCTTCGTTTTGTCGCCAAAGCCGCTAACTTTGTCGCCAAGGTCGGAGCTCATTGGCTTGACTCCCAGTAAAACCTCTGTAAAACTCTCTTTCTTGTCCTAAGTCAGGGAAATCATCAGTCAGACTTGCCTGTCAGGGAAACAACTTTACAACTTCGTAACAATATTCATATTTCTCAGTTTCAGCTTCGTTTTCCGTCCTCATCTTTTCATTCGGCGGATGCACTGCTGCTCTTGCCAACCCACTGGTATCGTTTTTAATTCTTTTCATCTCTCATGTGGCTGCGCCAGGAGATGGCGCTGAGATATAGTTGTCGAAATCTTACACACAGCCTCACTTCTGGTTTTTGTTCTGTGAGATGCTCGTTGTTTGAATGTAAAATTATCCGATTTTCTCAAAGCCGGAACCGAACACTTCACTTATTTAAATGAATAATCTTTTTTCTTGGAGTGGTATGGAAGTCTGGGGGTGGAGAACCAATACATGTCACCTTACACATCATCATGTTTTTTGTATCAAGAGTAGCGCTTGTTTTCTGACTCAAAATAACGAGGTTCGTTCCCAAACATGACATTAATATAGCTAAACTAAAGAGTAGGTGTAATGCTGTGACCATGATTAAGCAACTGAACATCCGAAATGGTATACAGTTTGATAGGGATTTTATTGAAGTTGAGATTTTCTCATTTTCTTCCTTTTTGTTCTAACCACATCACCAAATCTTGAATTCAATAGTTAATTACTCCCTAATTCGAATAATTTTTTTATTGTGAGAAGTTTCTTTGAATAGAATTCATCGTATCTGCTTTTCTGATTGCCACTTCGATGAGTTTCTCGAAAAAAAATAAAAAAAATTATAGCTTGCAGCATCATTGCCTATGAAACAGCAACCATTTCAGTTTTTAACAGAGGCAACAATGCTTGACGGGAACCAACGTGTCAAGAAAAGGACAATGCCTGACTTGGTTGGAGACCAAACGGGGATTACAGGTGCGGTCTAACAAAAGCGTGGAGTGACAGCATCTCCATCGTGTCTGGGACTGGACAATGAGAGAGAAAACTTTTTTCTTTGTGTGAATAGCGATAACGAAAAGATGTATGCTGGTCGAGAAATGTAGAAGCTTTGTGAAATGGAATGTCAATTCGCCTGGTAAGACCTTGAGAGTTACATAAAAAGAGGTGAATTTGTTTTTTTAGGGAGATTGATTTCTGGCTGCTCTGGGGAGAGGAAACAGAGTGGTCTCAGAAGCATTTTCAGACTGGCATCTCTCCCGAGTGGTGTTTGCGTTCAGACCCGGACCTCGGGACCTGACCTTGCGGGAATTCGGGTGGAACTCCGGAAACGATATTGAAATTTTCCAGCAGAGTGTAGGTTAGTTAGGCTCTAAAATTACGGAGGAGTTACCTCAAGCACATTCATTTGGTACTGTATCAAACCCGGACCTGTTACGGACGTTCATTTATTCTTAAATTCTCGACCAGACTTCATGACCTCCCCTCGAGTGTATTTCATGTTATTAATTTGTAAATAGCTAACATAACCAAGAAAAATGAATTATTTTAAAATTCGCATAAATGTGATTAAGCTGTCAATAAATTCTGAAAGACAACCAGTTCTCGACATTTACCTCCAATTTGCTCGGCTCTCAACAGCGGCCATCCGTCGTGGCGTTACAGGCTGCATCTAGAGTCAAATATTTATTTGATTTTGTGTACATTTTTTAAAGATGTTTCTGAATAAAGAAATCGAATGAATATTCGACTGTAATATAATCTTCCACAATTTCTTTAAAAAATATTTAATAAATAACAATTTTTTTGTATGTAAGAAAAATTAAATAACTTCAAGACCTGAGTGTAGCGCATTTGAGACACAATACCATCAAAGATCTGTAATGTATGCACTCTCATACTGAGACACTCTTGCATCCCCCCCTCCGTACGTGCTACATTTTTGTTAACTTTTCATCTTCTCTATGATTCCCCCCTACCCCCAGAAAAACCATCTTCCTGCAATTTTTTCTTACACAGATTTAGCAAATAATATCAAAAATTATCCTTTATTCGCCAACAAGGCTAAGTGCAGTTACTAGCTATCTATAGGCACAACTAACAACTCCTTGAATTTTTAATCAACCACAAAAGGTTTATTCCTGGATTCTTTTTTATTCACACAAGTAGATCGTGCCAATCTAACTCTTAAACATTGTTTTTCAATGGTCATTTTTCTGCCCACCCCTCTGCCTGTGTCCTTGGCGGGGGCAAATCTCGCCACTCTCTCGGTACGGCCTTGTATGCAGTTCTGATGCAAGTTGATTCTGTCGTCATGGGTCAAATCTCTTCCCGGTGATGTGTTGTGGAAGTCTGAAGAATGAGATGTCTACCAATTTCCGGCTGTCCATTGCTAGTCAAAATTAAGAAAAGCATCTAAAAATAATCCTCTTTTAGCTTCCAAACAACAGGGTGTTAATTTAACAATTAATTAATTTTATTTATGATGCAAAAATTACTTTAAGAAGAGTACAAAAGATTGCAGTTTTGGTTTCGCTTTGACTTTCATGGTTTGCCACTCGAGGGAACTATTTTGCTAGAAGTTCGAACTTCTACGTTATACCAGCAGGAGGACGTTTGACCCAGACAGATTTAACGTACATCAAACCCATGTATTCGACAGATGTTTGGTAGAATCGTGTCTCAGATTTGGATCCCTAGGATTCCAAAACCGTGACCTTACTACCAGGCATTAAAGAGGGAAACTACTCAAATTTCTTTGAAGGTCAATGAAGCTCAATATAAGCACCAGTGGAGGCTCTGCAGATGCCCAACTAGAAATCTATCTCTTGTTTCTTAATAGCATAAAATCGATTTCTTACTCTATTTCAGATCACCAAAATTGCAACATTTTGTGGCATAGGACTTTTTAATTATGTCCCGAAGCAAAAAAGTCGAAAAATGTTGTGCTCAGACGTCTGGTCAGTGGTCTCCTGGTCAGACAGTGGGGCCTCCTCATCCGATTAAAATTCTACTGACTTCTCAAATGCAAGAGCAAAGGCAATATCTTGCATCTAATTTCAAGAGATTTACTCTATTTTATGCATCTAATTCTGCCTACAAAAAACTTCGTTAACCTCCAAAAAAACTCGAGGAACTTCCTCCTTTATTGCAACTGAAATTTTTAACTAATCATGTATAAATCTCTCAGCATAAACCATCGTTTTTGGACACCTTTAGTCCGGTCATTCAGTACTTTAACCTATTTTTAAAACCAACTACATATCCACCAAAAGACATGCTAAGGCTTTATCCTCTGAAATGCCCCGGTGAATTTCAGGGTCTGCCATTAATTTTCTTCTCTTACTTTACAGTCTTCTTCGCTCTCTTGCTGTCCAATCTCTTAACTTGCCTGTTTACCAATAAACTTCAAAGATGAATTTTACAGTCGGTCTCTTTTGAAGCTCTTGAAGAGAGCACTCAAATAGTGATTTACAACTTTGTTCCACCCGAACCCTTTTTGCCGGACATGACCGAAACGGAATTAGCAGGTCGTTAATGCTAATTCGCGTGCGATAACCTGACGCGTGGCGGCTGGAAGCAAACCAGAGCAGGCGCAGGGCACAAATCATCGGCGCTATCGGAAGGGCTTATCTTTGGAGCTCTCTCCCTGAGTGAGTTATTGGAAGTGCTCTCTATTTGTTTAGAGGCGAAAGGGGTGGTAATGAATGGTCGGCCTCCTTCAGACGAAGTGCGCATCTGGATCCATGCCACCGTCATCTCTCATTGGCTGCGATCTGCCAGGAATGGTTTGTTTTCGAAGCAGTTTGTTCGCACTAAAGCGAAGATTGCTATCTCGGGCCGCCGCTGTTTGGATGCCCCAACTAATGAACTGACAAAAAGCGACTTGGGATAATAATAGAGAGGAAAACTCTTTGGGGACGCGAAATATAAATACACTGACTTAATAAATTCTGTCTACTTTCTCCAGATTTTGGTGGCTTGGGAGAACAGGCGTCCACACCCAGGGGATGGGCTAAAATCCTTGGTGAGACACGAATGTTTGCGCTGCAGACGGTTTCGGGGGTCTTCTTTTGGGAATCGATCCTAGAATACCACAAGAAGTTCTGGTAAGGATACTTCATTCTACAAAACAAGCAATTAAATCATGATGATTTAAAATTCTCATGAATTTAACAAGTGTTTTCTAACTGACAGCTACCCTCGAATACGGTTTCATAACTGGGTAGGCCTAACATATTGGAATGCCAGAAACTAGAATACCACAGACATTTCTGGTAAGATTCCACAAAACAAGCAATTAAATCATAATGATTTAAAATTCTCATGAATTTAACAAGTGTTTTCTTACTGACAGTTGCCCTCGAATACGGTTTCATAACTGGGTAGGCCTAACATATTGGAATGCCAGAAACTAGAATACCACAGGCATTTCTGGTAAGATTCCACAAAACAAGCAATTAAATCATGATGATTTAAAATTCTCATGAATTTAACAAGTGTTTTCTAACTGACAGCTACCCTCGAATACGGTTTCATAACTGGGTAGGCCTAACATATTGGAATGCCAGAAACTAGAATACCACAGGCATTTCTGGTAAGATTCCACAAAACAAGCAATTAAATCATAATGATTTAAAATTCTCATGAATTTAAGAAGTGTTTTCTTACTGACAGTTGCCCTCGAATACGGTTTCATAACTGGGTAGGCCTAACATATTGGAATGCCAGAAACTAGAATACCACAAGCTTTTCTGGTAAGATTCCACAAAACAAGCAATTAAATCACAAGTGTTTTTTTACTGACAGTTGCCCTCGAACACGATTTGATAATTGGATAGGAACAAGAGATGTGTCCATGGAACTTAACATATTGGAATGCCAAAAAGAAAATCTTGTACACGTCTAGAAGAAAAAGTTATGATACTGTTTGTGTTCCATGGAGTTATACAAATTATTACTATATGTAAATTGTAAACGGAGGACAGGGTGAAATGTTGCAATTTACACAAAAATATTTGTATACAGTAAAAGTTCTCTAAACTTTCTCTCTCACTCAGCATAGCGGTAACTTCTCTCAACGCCCATTTTTGCAACGGAATTGATGACGGAATAAATTTAATGGCAGAATTTTTGAGCCATAGACATGACATTAAAATAACCCCCAGGAATGGTTACTTGAACCCCTTCGAGCGGTAGGTATGGTTGCCCGTTTAGTTTTAATGAAATTCATTCCCTCCATCTCCTTGACTTGGATTTCTTATAAAGAGAAAGGGAGAGAAAAGCACACACACTTAAAAATTAATTATCCCTTTCCCAATGTGGAGAGAAAAGTAAACTTCGCTCTCGACCGGGGTGGAAGATTCAAGCGGCCATGGTTACTAAACACAGATCAAGAAGCCATCTTCGCCATAAGTATAGTTTTTGATCTCTGAATGATATCCAAGTGTGTTTTTACAGAAGGTAGACCAGCGCATAGAAGTTCTGCGTTAGTATTATAATGAGAAATCGGCAAGAAAGTCAAATGAATTTGTCGAATGAATTAGTCGAATATTTCAATTCCGGGAGAACGTAGATAAACAAACTCAGTACCGGTAGCTCAACAGATTTCGTGGTTTCATGCTAGCAAGTGAGAGTGGGCGGTGAGGCCGACTCTCATGCGTAGTCCTCAATTCGAGAAATAGTTATTTTTTTTAATCCTCAATTGGAGACAAAGCGAATTTATGGCAAGCATACGTCTCAAACCTACTTTTCTACTAAACCTAAACTGAACCAGATTTTGAGAAAAATTTATGATATTTTCGACCGTTCGTCTATAACTACCGACGAATCGATTAGGGAATTACTATCCCAATAAAAAGCAAAAGTGAAAAAATATCTCCAAACAACAGAAGCATCCAAGCAAACACGAACTGTACCCTTTTCAAAAAAATTTATAAATCTTCGAATAAAGCACCTAGTTTGGACGCCAAATTGTATCTGAATGCAATCGTGGCGATGTTGTTTTTATGCCAAGAATTAAATGCAGTGACGTGAATCTACCATTCGTTCTCAACCGCCGCCAGTTCCCGTTAATTCCAGCTTACACGATGACTATCAACAAATCACAGTTGCAAACTTTCGATTATGTTGGAATTTACCTCGATGAGCCTGTCTTTTCACATGGGCAACTCTATGATGCACTTTCAAGGTCTAGGATTCCCAGTCACGTTAAAATTTACACAAAGACATCTGAAGTACAAGGAAAATTATTAAACAACGAAAAATGCTTCACACGGAATGTTGTTTACCAAGAGGTTTTTTGAATAAAGAAATATTTAAATAATATGTAAATAAAAAAATATTTCTTGTCATAAAACATATGTTTATTTTATTTGTTTTCAATCAGTGTTAAATATTCCTCTCGCATATATATCTATAAAATTTAAACACGTCAAATTTGAAGGGAAATCTCTAGAATGAAGAGGCAATTTGCACTCGTCAAACCATGACGATGATTTTCTAGTTGACAATAATTGCTTACACAAATAAAAGATTATTGATTGATTATGAATTCTGATTATGATATCTGGCAAAGTGAAGTTATCTAAACGTAAAAATATCTAACTTCTTTATTTTACGAAGTTAACTCAATGAGCATGTTACAAAAGCCAATAAAAAATGGGAAACCAAGATTTTACTTTAAGAGCACGTTTATTTCTCTACATAACCGCCATTTACATTGATACATTTATTGCATCCTTTTATCAGTTTTCCAATGCCTGCTGTATGAAAGTCTTTGGTCAGCTATCTCAGTCACTTATGAACCTCTCGTTCAGCGTCTCCATCGGTCGAGAAACTCTTGCAGTTTAAGCGGACCAAATAGGTAATAAATCTTGCTGCTAACTCTGGGCTGTAAGGAGGATGTTGAAAAAGTTGTCATCGAAACTCGTCAGTTTCTTCTTCGGTTAATCGAGATGTATGAGTTTCCGGCATTGTCGTGATGGAACAAAATTCCTCCATTCAATAGTCCTGGACGTTTCTACGAATTGCATCCGATGCTTTCGATACAATGTTACAGTAGACCGCTTGAAGGGACAAACAATTCTCATTGTAAACAAAAAACATTTCTTTATGAAGATGCATTGCGGGAAGTCCTTTCGCCCACAAGAGATGCACAACACTTCTCTACTCTTCCAGCATACAATCTTCGAGCACAGTCGCCATTTTTAAAAACAGTTGCGCATGTGTACAACTGCGCAGCTGCATCATCAATGAATATCATACAGTTGACCCATGGACGCAGTCATTTTTGACCTAACGATGTGAGTGACTTTTTTATACGCAAGTATACCAAAAAGTCAAGGTGCTGTTTTACTTATTTTTTCTGACATTGGTTTTATGATAAAAAAATATGTTAGAAGAATCTAATTATCTAAAAATGAAAGTAAACTTCAATTTATCTATTAAGGGTAAGAAAAAACTTAGTTCGTATAAATGTTATAAATAGAGTCAGTTCGTGATACCCGTCAAATGCGCCAAGCCTATTTGATTATGAAATATACAGTGAAGCCTCTTCGAACGGCCACCCCTGCATAGCGACCACCCCTCTTAACGGCCAATTTTTCGTGGCACGGATTTTTCGGCCCATAGACCTAATGTTAAAATAACCCCTAGCAACGGCCCCCCACCCCCTCTGAACGGCCGCCGGGTGGGTTCGTCCATCCCATTTAACAAACGCATCGGTTAGAGATTTACTTTTAAAACTGAAAAACGAACTGAAAAAATGGTTTTTTCCCGAGAAGGGTAAAAACTTAAAACTGTCACAAATTGTATTCTTTTTTCAAAAAATGTAAAAAATTATTAAATAAAGTACTATTTTCTCTTTAGATAAGTCTCAAACTTCATTTTAAATAAGAAATATGTGTCAGACTTTTTTTATTATGTATTATAGCAATTATCTTGTAATTGTAACGAAAACCCTTTAGAGCGGCTACCCCCTCTGAACGGCCAATTTTTCTCGGAACGGAGGGGTGGCCGCTCAGAGAGGCTTCACTGTATCACGTACCATGCAAAAGTAAGAAGGGCATGATGTCACAGCCTAGTATAAGACAACCTGCAATTACGTGTGAGAAGATATGTGAATTGACTGTATTGTGCAACTGACTTGATATCTGAAGCCAAGAGCAATGAGCATGAGATCAGCTTTTCTTATCTTCTTGCAAGCCAGTTGTCGTTGTGACTCATTTTAAAGCTTCCACAGGAGCAATTTTTTTTCCGATTATTATATATTGTGGTTCTTTCCTTAAATGTTTAAAAGCTGACGAAATTCACAACAGTTTCCCAGATTTTCAAATATCGTGATGAAAAAAAAAACGGCGCTACCGGATGCAGATGAATGATGATTGCCGGCTCATAAGGATGGACAAAATTCTAAACATTTCCTCGTACAATAAATATCCGTGACCGCAAGTCTTAGGTCACGCTAAAATCAGCGCTTCAGAGCCGACGATCCATCAACAACAACAGGTACCAAACAGACTCTGCTTTATGCGAAAAGAAAACACACGGGAATATCGAGAGGGATCTGGCCACTTGTTGAACCGATAGGTGTCGATGAGTGCCTGATGTCCCGAGTCCATCAACGCGGCGATTCGTGTGCCTCGAGTTTTTTCCCAATTCCCCAGCAAAAGGGTTGAGGAACTTATCAACAGACAACCGGGCTTACGCATCGCGTCGTAACTTATTTTCCCACTCGGCCACTGAAAGGTCGTTCCTACCCAGTGTTTGTGTTTACGCCAAACTCTTCGCTGATAGCACCCTCTTATTATTATTATTTTAATTTCATCTTCCGTTTGGCTTTTCCACGCTTGCGTAATTTCGGGGATCCGTGAAGTAAGAATCGGCACGTCTTCCACGATGGATGTATCATCGGGACAAACATTTCCGCCGGTCAGGCTGCTTTTTGGGAGAAAAACGTGTTCTCGGAGCTCGCTCGTCACGTTCGGTCTTCGGTAAACACTGGAATTAAGACATCTAACATCTGCTTCTTCGAGGCTGAAAATTGGTAAAAATAAAATGTGTTTTTGTGATGGCTGGATGGGAAGGCCATTGTTA
>BGPR01000276.1:760179-787049 GCA_013235015.1 Araneus ventricosus
AGGTTCCGTACTGCAGGGATATGCTTGAAGACATCCTACTTAAATTGTCCACGTCTGTGTGAGGATTGTTATGGAGGAAAACAATGCCAATGGAAAGCTTTCAATCATTTCGACGTCTTTGCCCGTTGCATGGCGATTACGGAGAACCTTAAAAAGAAATACCTTAGTTTCAACATTTGGGTAAAAGTAGTACTTAATTTTGAATAATGAATAGGAAAAAAAAGTGTTTAACTTAATTTTCGGACCAATAACTATGAAAAACGAGCAGCAAATTCTCCTACTTCAAACATAAGATTGCGAAATTTATTTAATATTTTTTTAACCTAACTTTTTTTTCAAGTATTTTATTTAGTAGCCAAATCTTGTACCAGTAGATGCTTTTAAGTATATTTAAAATTTCTGTCTTCTAATTACTATTAAGATATCAAGCATGACAGCCAACCAACAGTTCATTCAAATATAGGCCTTTTGTTGTTTTCTCCGTACATTAAAATGATGTGGTGTAGAAGTTTGGTGGTGGTGGTGGTGTTCCGGCTCAGGTGCCGCTCTCGACATTGACCTCAGTCCAAAAGAATGATGAAGTCCATCCAAAATAGCCCTCGTGTTGCTTCAAACCTGGATAATATTCTAACTAATCTAAACGAAAATCTAAAATAACACTCACGCACTAAAATTTTTTAAAACTTGATAGTTTTGCTTTTGAAAAAAAAGTGAATACAACTGCGTATTATAAAATTAAAGGAGAAAAAAATAATAACTTTTTTAGCTACCTATTTTCCAAACGTTTAGCCTTTTATTTTTCAAAAATATTGCTCACGTCAGTACATGTCTTATTTGGCTACGTTCAACCTCAAAAAGGAAGCCCTAATTCAAAAAGATGATGGCATTAATTGAAAATCGCGGTTCATATTATAACAGAAATCGTTCAACAATGGATACAATTTTATGGTATGTCATACATTAATATAGATCATCGGTGACATTTAAATTTAATTAAATCAGTAAACTTTGCAATAAAATAGTTAATCTTCTGGATGAGCATTTACACGGTACGGTGTCCGAACAAAGCTGGCCTTGCTTTAAATTCTTAAATATTGATGTTAGGTTAAATATTGATGCTAGGTTAAACTTGGGAGCTCTGCTCGCTGACTCTCACCAACCTTCAGAAGGATTGCGGGGCAATCCTACTAGATTTGTTATGCAAAGTCTACTCGCTTCGCTTGCTATAACGAGGACACTGTACGTCCCAGCAAAATACATTTGAGTGTAATAGATTTTCTTCTGTTGTTTTAACTTAAATCAGCACAGAATAAATTTTTTGGTCTTGAAGATTGTACATTTTTTGTTTTTTTTGATATTGTAAGCATGTAGAGGACAAATTGAACATTCAAATGAAACTAACAAAGAAAATTATGAAAGTGCAAAAAAATTGTCAATAAGAGTTTCATGAGATATAAAGAGAATTCTAAAAACAAATTGGTAAGACTTAAGAACGCAGCGCGGTTTCGTTGCCAAGCTCGCCATAATCGCGCCAACTGTTAAAAAGCCCTGAAAAAGTTTCAGGATTACCACATATGGCGAATAATCATCCAAAAGAAATTCCATTTTGGCAAAATTTAAACAACAACAACAATTAACACATAAAGTAAACCAAAAAAAATCTGAAATAAATGTGTTAATTGGCTGTTGAAAGCGAGAAAAGTTTTTCTTAATCAGTGATGATATCGCGCCTTCGTTCATGTAGGATGTTCATAACCTTCATGAATCGTGCCAGGGATCTTCTGTTTCGAACAATATTTTCACACCACGTCGAAAGGTGTTTCAGCACTGGGCTTCATGAATAGAAAGGGTTTCGTCACTGGGCTTCATGAATAGAAAGGGTTTCGTCACTGGGCTTCATGAATAGAAAGGGTTTCGTCACTGGGCAGACTGTTGCGTAGCGCGCGGTCTGGATCATCTTTATCACCGCTAACGCAACGATCGGATTATGTGAACATAAACCGAACCTGTGAAGATAGGTCACGAAGTGGCCATGTCTTGTGATGAACTGATTGATTTTTGAATTGAATGAGGCTCGATTAATGTTCGCTTGAGGTTCGAAAAGGAAGATTCTCCGTCCCGTTTCCGAAAGGTTCCATCTATCCTGCCAGATTTCTAGGGAACACTTTTTGAGTTTTTTTAAGGCAAAATTTAGGGAGATCGATCTTGATGTTGAGAGTACTGCCATGAGTACCCTGTCTGGTTAATTGGTCAGCAACGAATGTCTGTCTCTGATCGACGAGCCGTACTATTGTTTCTGTAAATATTGAACAACTAGGGAGCTGTGCCCCCCTGCGCTCTCTAATGCTCGTCTGTTAAGAAATTTTAATGGCAGGTAATCCAACAATTATTCAATGAAATGTTACATTTTGTCAATAGGGTAATTAGCAAATTTTAACTCTTCCATATCAAGGTTCTTTTTGTGCACATAAATGCAGGCACACAGATCATTCTTCCTTCTTCTTCCTGAACTTTCAAAACTTTCTTCAATGAATTAGTTTTCTTTTATTGTTCAATTGCAAGGCTGAGATTCACGTTTATTGTTCGTTTTAATAACCCGAGACTACCACTTTTGGACGATTTTACACCGGAAAGGTGTGTCAGGCAATGAGTCAGAAGAGCGCATTTCCGGAGTTCTTTGTTAGATCACGCTCAGTAAAATGTAAACATCAACCTTCCATTCTTCACTTTCCCCCTATTTTGATGAAAATAACTCCTACTGGCGCATGCGCAAAAGCGCGGAGGGTTTCGGAATCCGTTGCTAAACAATAATTTCTCGGAAGGAAAGGCCACACATGTTTGTTTGCGTGAAAGTGAAATCACGTGATCGATCAATTGCTGTAGATGTTGACTAATTCTGTAGCTAAAGAAAGCGTTTTAGGGGAGTCGTACAAGAGAAATATTTATTTAGATAACAAAAAATGAGTTGAGTCGGCTAGAGAATTGTGTGAATGTATCTCTTTACTGGCATATGGTTAGTAAGCTTTGTAACCTCTGTGTAATGGTATTATTTCTACAAAGTTTAGATACTAACAGTTTTATTATTTCTTCACAAAGTCATTGTACTTGGTATCTGCAAACTACCTTCATGATTTCACACTTGAAGAAGTATCGAAAAGTGGTCCCAATCAACACGTTTTTCTTCCATACTTCTGGGACCATTTTTGAAATAATATTGAAATAATGCATTTCACCTTAGTAATACATGAAGATTATTTTACTTATTAGAAGTTTTTATGTATGGGGATCGTATAAATATAAAATTCAATACATTATAATTAAAGGAATATGAAATTTAACTTTTATAAAGCTAAATTTTGTATTTCTTCAATAACAATTTTATGCAATTTTATGTAATGGGCTTTTTTTAAGCAACTTTGTAATTTAACATATACGATCAATATTTAATGAATGAAAGACTAAATCAACCTTATCCGAACACTCTACTAAAAATAATAAATGAAAGATAATCGGACTAAATATACCCTTGGGCATCCTTTGACAAGAAGTGAATGAAAAAATTGTGGTTATCAATAGCAAAAAGCAGGTGTACTTTATTTCACTCCATTTTGTGGAAATGCCCAAACTACGTATGTAGAAAAACTCGCGTTCTTTCCAATTTTCTACTGTTCTCAGGCAGACGCCTTCATCTATACTTATAAAAGGCAACGTTTGCATGTGTGTGTGCGATGTCCAGACGAATCTATCGCACTTACAGCCATGAAATTTGGTACTTCTTCTTCAATTCTTTTTAAAAAAGTAAATTTCATAATAAATAATGGAGCCAATTGATGCTTATGCGACGCAAGTCAAATAAAACGCGTTATTTAATTATGGACTCCATCGAGCATCACGCGAAAAGGTCTTGGCACCACACCACAGCATAAAACAACGAGTAATTAGATATTAGATGACATCCCTAATTTTGTTTGCGCTGTGACTGTGAATTCATTAGATCCTAATAAAATTTTGTTTTACGGCTATCATTCTTGTTCTGAGCCCTTTTCAATTATCTGTACTTAAAAAATTTTGATATTTATTCTTGTTGGTAGCAGAGCGAGTTATGGTGACAATGAGGAGTCAAAAATTTAAAAACTTACTAATAATTTATTAAAAATCTATACTTATAAAAGGCAATGTGTGAGTGTGTGTGCGATGTCCAGACGGATCTATCGCATTTACAGCCTTGAAATTTGGCACACAGGTAGACGTAATGGTGACTCAATGCACCTCGAAGCCAGAATTTTAAAATTTAATATAGAAAATTTTTTATTTAATCTTTTGTGTTGTTTTGGTTGATTTTTGGCACGTTTACGGTTGTAGTATCTTTTCTAATGATCTTTGAAAAACAATCAATGCACCATCGGATAGATCAAACAATTTTCGTTCTAACGACGTTTGTTTTGAATTTCCAATATAATTTACTGAATTTTGAGAAATTTTTAAATAATAGTCACTTTTATGGTAATTTTTGATAAGGATTTCTTCAAATCCTCGCATCTGACGTTCTAGCAACTCTATAATTTTCATTTTTTTCAGCTTATAATTGGAACGTTTCTGTCGGATTTAAAACAAGAACGGTTAAAATATCTTATTCCGGGTTTTTTTTTAATTAATTTTTCCCTGATCAGTTCAAACAGTTTTTTTTTGCTAGCGAGATTTGACAGCGAGAGTTTCTCCGGACGATCCCAGAATGCAGTGGTGCTTCCTCGCAGGAGGTGACGTAATATGCTTTCATTCCCAGCATGCATTTCTACAATCCGATTCCTTCCGGTGACGTCATTACATTCGCGTCATTGTCGAGAGGAAAAATAAGCGGAAAAATCAATAATGTGTTTCTTTAGTTTTTATTTTGTTTTCAAAACTTTTTCGTGTCATTGTAGGCATTTTTTTTCTCCCAATTTGTTGAAGTACTGATTCCACGGGCAACGCCGTGCGTGTGCTGTTAGTTGAATATAAAAGAGTCGTGCGTTCGAACTCATTCAAATTAAAAACAAGTATTTCTTAAATTTTTGAATATAACTAGCTGGTCCCTTGCAGGGCATTTGCGTTCCGTTATACGCAGAACATGCATTTTTAGTCAAATTGGAGCATTCTACCCCCGTACTTCGGTTCATTGGGGCTCCAGACCTCATCACCCGTAAATCTGACTGATATGGTTTATGAAAATGGAAATTATACCTTTTAGTTAATACATACACCAAATTAAGATAATTTATTAATGAATAGTTTTAGAAAGAACATTGTTTAAAGATTTTTTCTAAAATTTTTAATTTTGATGGATTAAAAATTAATCAATTAAACTCCTAAGGTTATATTAAAATCATGAGAGAAATACACACACACACGCGCGCGCGTGTGTGTATATATATTACTAGCAGTACGCGCACGGCGATGCCCGTGGAATCAGGACTTAAACAAAATAAAAAAAAATCGCCCACAATGACACGAAAAAGTTTTCAAAACAAAATCAAAACAAAAGATACACATTATAGATTTTCCGGCTTATTTTTTCCGCGATAATAACATGTAGAAAAACAGTACAGAGTACATTAATCCAAAACAATATAAAAAAATTGTTGCCCGTGGAATCAGGACTTCAACAAAATGAAAAAAAAAAATTCTTAGAATATGACAAAAAGCTCCGAAGGTTATGACGTCACCTGACCCTTCATCCAATCAAATTGAAAGCTGCGTTCCGAAAGACTGTCGCTGAAGGAATTTCGCTCGACAAAAATAACTTTCATCTGCCCAGGAATAATTTAATCTAAAAAAAAACGGGAAAAGATTTTTTAACCGTTCTTGTTTTAAATCAGAGAGAACCGTTCTAGTTATAAGCTGAATAAAATTGAAAATAATAGTGTTATTAGAAAGTCGGATGCAACAAATTTAAAATCAAAACTAACATCTTGATGCCAAAACTGAGTATTTTTTAAAAATTTCTCAAAATTCAGTAAATTGCGTTAGAAATTCAAAACTAACTTCATTAGAACGGAAATCGCGTGCTCTTTCCGATGGTGTATCTATTTTTGTCGTACAGTTATTTGAAATCATTCTATTGAGAAATAACCGCGAAAAATCAAACAAAACAACACAAAACATTAAATAAAAAAAATTTGGATTAAAATTTAAAATTTCGGCTTCGAGGTGCATTCAATCACCATTACGAATACCTGTGTACCAAATTTCATGGCTGTAAGTGCGATAGATTCGTCTGGACATCGCAGACAAACACACACACACACACACACACGCACGCACACAAACATTGCCTTTTATAAGTATAGATATCCAATTCTATAATTAAATAGCATTTAATTTTTATTAAAAAATTATATATTTTTTCACTATTTTGTTTAAAATTGGTATTAAATTTCAATTTTTAATTTTTTTTATATGTGAGACACTGAAGATAACTCGCTTGAAAGTGGCTCGCAATTAATTTTTTTGTTATTTCAGTTTGTCAAAATTTGCTATTTAAAGCTGCTTATTGGATAATTGAAATTGAATTAAAATCTATAAAAGATATCAAGTTATAAAAGCCGAGAAGGGGAAAAGGGTGCCCTGAGACTTGCATTGCCTAAGGATCCCTAGAAACTGAACCCGGCCCTGTGAAAATGTGTTTTAATACTAAAATCACATGAAAACTAAAACTTCCAACAGAAATAAACTGCTTAGTTTTAAGTTTAAATATTGCCAAACTGTTTTTACCAAGCGTTTAATATTAGAAACATAGCGAAAAATGTTAGTTATAAATAGCCTGCTCATGATTCAAAATTCCTATTTAACTTTTGCCTAATTCGATACATTAATCCTGACTATTTTGATTAAGTAAGAAGCATATGCTCCCCCCCCCTCCCATTTTGTGTTGCACAGTTTTAAACAAATGTATAACTTTTTTTATATTTAATAGCAAGAAGGTAACTTGAATATCATAATCTTATATAAATAAAAAAATATATATATTTATTTCGTTTTTATTAACAGTGATAAAATTAATCAAAATCTGAAATATCACGATTATGCCTACACGCTTAGCGATATAAGGAAGTAATTTCTTTCTCATTTACTGTACCGAATGCCCCCAGACTATTTACAAAAACAGAACCCTTCACAATTTAGCTGACAAAAAAAGGAACAGAAAATGGGAAATGTGCAACAAATCTTGCGCTTTCATTTCATTGTTTACGATACGCAAGCACTCCGGGCTGTTGTAAAAGCGCCAAAAATAAACAGACTCCGTGAACTGTTTCGAATCCAGTTCCCCGGTACAAAAATAATAACACACGCAGAAAAAGGCAGAGACAGAGAGAGAGAAAAAGAAGAGAAGGTGTAAAGATTTTTTTCCTCATTCGGGGAGAGCATCTCAATTAAGACGGTTTTTATCATTAGTCCAACATCTCGCTCGCTATCTCTGAGTCAGCATCTCTGCGAGTTGAGATGAACTCTTCTTCTTTTTGGAGAGTTGAGTTGGAGTAACCCTTCTTTTCCCGGAAAGCGCGCCTCGGATTTATGGTGCAGACGATTAATGACGGTTGGGTCCGCTCCACGAACTTGTCTTCAATGAACTTTGGACGACAAGAATGTCGCTCGGCGAAGGAAAAGCTAGACAACGCTGTGACGCAACGGAACGATGTTGCTGTTACAAAGTTTACCGGCGAACATGCAAAGCAGGGTCGCCTCTGATGTAGACGCATCGCATCAATGATTTGTTACTTTAGTTTTTATAAAGGTCTAAACTAAGTATCATTTGTTTGACTTTATTTAGTGAAGAAAATTAAGAAGGGGGGGGGGATTCTCTTCCTTGATTTTTATCTTATACTCCCACATAAAAAAAATAACTAATAACGCGCGGTCAAAAATGATTGGCGTATTTGTAGGGTTGCCATACGTCCCGTATATACGGGACTGTCCCCGTATTTCATTACTCAGTCCCGTATTATTATTTCTCTCGTTTTTGTCCCGTTTTCTCCCTACGCTCTGCGTGGGTTAGTTTAGGTTAGGTTAGATGAACGTCCCGTTTTGAAGCAACACGAGGGCTTTTTAGGGACGGACCTCGTCATTTTGAGCCGCAGTCAGATGACGAAGATGACACCTGAGCTGGCACCAAATCTCCAAACTTCCGCGCCGCACCAATGGG
This sequence comes from Araneus ventricosus, assembly GCA_013235015.1. NCBI lineage: Eukaryota > Metazoa > Arthropoda > Arachnida > Araneae > Araneidae > Araneus > Araneus ventricosus. The sequence goes on from BGPR01000276.1 coordinate 768,359, forward strand.
AGGACCTTCGGCCACTACGTATGATTTAGCGTGCAACAGGCACCATACACGGCGGATCTTCGGTGGAATCGGGTTTCGAGCCTGAGACCCTCCAATCCCGAGGTCGAGATCTTACCACTACGCCACCGCAGCCTCTAAACTCTGCGTGAGACTCTAGACCATTAGAGACCGAAATTCTATTGAACCAGTTTGTATATCTGAAAGATTATTTAGAGAAAAATAATACCAGCCAAAACTGAGAAGCAACTATGAAATGGAATTGAGTACGACAGAGATTCTCAACATGTGGGGCGCACTGCCTCCCTAAGGGGCGTGATAACACTAAATGGGGGGGACATATCGAAATGAAAATATTATTAAAAAATTATTTAATTTAGTTCAAGAATATACTTATTCTTGGTAATTTGTAAAGTTTGTAATTAAGGTCGTAGTGTAGCTTTAGCGTTAAAATACCAAAAATACGTTATTATTGTATATACAGTACACTCTCTATTATCCGTGCTCATTCCGAACTCACAAAAAAATTTAAAGAGAAACATTTTCACGCTTATCATGCATGTAAAGACGATGTTGATGTTCGATCGAGAGATTGATTCCGTGAAACTAGTGAGCCGTGACGGCGGAGGTTAAAGAATAGATTTTTTTCTTCCTCCACGTGCAATCTCTACCGGTTCAACCCCTAATTTCCCCTAGAAATGAATCATCCACTTCCTACTAGCTCATTCTCGTACGAACACACTTCTCACTGACATATGGGAAAAGGAGGATTTGAGTACGGTGACATTGCTGCGGTTCGTAAAAGATATGTCGATATGCGACAAGAGACGAACAAACAGCAGAAGCAAAGACTCATTACAGAATTTTTAAAGCATTAAATGTTAACAGAAAAATTCCTAGTTTGATGTTATACAGCATGCAAATGTAAGTAATTTTTATATTTTTGTACTGATGTTGATTTTTTCCTTAATAAAAAGGAGTTTTCGGATTATCCGTGTTTTTCACTTGCGATCCCTCCCGGTGATTAACCCGGATAATCGGGAGTGCACTGTATTGTTATTCATGAGAGGGGGGCGCAATGAAAATTATGATTGAAAATTGGGTCGCAAGTACTGAAAGATTGAGAAACCCTGGAGTATGGAAGAGAAATGGCTGAAGTTTATTGCAAAGTATATTGACCAGAAGTCATGTCTAATAAAGCTATGCGAATTACGCATTTGCCATTCCAGCCTACAATGCAAATGTGGGGAGAATATTTTCCCTACTATTAACTCAATGGTCGGACGAATGAAACAGGTTGTCAGTAGAGACAATTGACGCAATTTTGATCTGTCATTATAATTTTTAAATGGCTTGAGCTCAATTTTATAATTATGTGAGACAGTGGCGAATCTAGGATTCCGGTCGGGGGGGGGGGGGCTGAGGTCATAAAATTTTCGTATCGTCGTGACGAGTGTCAAACTTCAAGGCTAAAGTAAACCAAAACTCTTTAACTTTACAGACTTTACTCACCTGACAATAAGAATCATAAAGAGCAATAAAATGTTTTCGATAATTTAATAAAAATTACGATGAAATAACTAGCCAAAAAATTTTTTTCGACCGCGTCAATGCTACAAGTACAAGTGGAATGACTACAAAAGTAGCGAAATTTTCGAGCCTTTCAAGCTAGAAAGCAATGTTGAAACGTTTTTATTATTTTTTTAAAGAGAGAAATTAAGAAAAAACATTAGTAATGATGTTAAATTAAATCAAGTATTCTGGCTTGGCTCTGGGGGGAGGGGGGCTGTACCCCGATAGCCCCCCTGGATTCGCCACTGTTGTGAAAGAAGAAAATGATATAACTCAGAAAGTAAAATCAACTTTACACTGTAACTGGGCTAAAAAGGATTAGCCTTGCAACTTTTTTATTAATCGAAGTGTTCATTTTATTACATCGCTTAAACTTCATCGACTTTTTTATCAGAGTAAAATAAACATATATAAACCCAAAATTACCCATCCATTTTTTCCATGATTTATTTATTTAGCACTTAAACGTCCCATATCAATGCTTGGCAATTATGACAACCCTACGTATTGGTAATGCAAATGTTGGCATCAATAAAATCCTCGCAAAGAATAAAAAAGGATCGTCTGATTTGTAACGCAAATCATCATTTTTGTGTTAAATTGTCGTGCGCCAAATTTGCCAAAACATTTGATTGATGAAAAATACTACACTCAAATTGTTGTATGTGATATGCGATTCCTGTATGTTGCCATAAAATGCCGTATGTCGCTAGTGGTCCCAGCAGTTCCATCAAAATTTTGTATGTCTTGAGTGCGTGGCTTTTGAGATACGACATTTTGACATAACAACGACCAAATGTTATGAATTGGCATCAATCAAACCCCCGAAAATCATCAAAAATTTGCTTTTTTTCAGGAACGACTTCTTAGAGTGATGAGAATGCCAAAATCAAACAAAATGTGAAAACAGGCAGTAATTCTTTGTTAGTTGTCAATATGAATAATTTTTTTTGCACCATTATTGGCTACATAACTAACAGACAGAATCGCTTTTTTATTCAATAAATAACGATTCAAAGTCCTGGTTTATATGAAAAAATTGTATCCTCGTTTCTTCAATAACGATTTCACTTGACGGATTAGGTCAAGATGTTGATACATACCCGGAATTTTGGTGTAAAAACAATCCAAATATCATCCGTTTGTTGATTCAATTTTTGATGTATGATATTCACACAAACATACAGACAAACAGATCCACGCTCATTCATATGGGAAAACACACATGCACCTATATGTTACGGTCAATGTGATTAATCAGTAATTAGTATACGCGGTTATTATTAATAATAACCGGATTTTTATATTTCCGAGAACCAGTGTACCATGTAAATCATGAGCTAAGTTAAATAATTTATCAAACTAGAAAACATAAAATAAGTGAATGGGTAGGCGGATTAAAGATTAGGACTCACTAAGAGCTTCAAGTGAAAAGAAGTTAATAAAAAATTCGCTAACAACAAGTTGTTAGAATTAGAAGTATTGTGTTCAACGAACTTCAGATAAGAAAAAAGTGATAATGAGAACGCCAGATCTCGGTGGTATGCATTTCAGAACATGCGGAAACGAAAAAGTCATTAAAGTTCTGTCTTTTCTGTCTTTGAGGTTTTCTTTTTTAATGATACTACTCGCAAATAAAGTGGATTTTCAATGTTTCGACCATTAATTTCTGTTTAAAAGTGAACAAAATCACAACACACCTGTTGCTTTTAATTTGTAAAAGCAATATGGCATCCGATGCATCTACGGACTTTCAAAACTGTTGAAACTATGGTGTGGTGAATCTGAAATTCAATTACGATAATGATGGAGAACTTGAGACTAATACTGAGGATACTTATTTAAAATTTCTAACACCGAGCAATTTTAGCTATAATTATTATCAGTCAATATTTTTAAGTTTTCTGTAGACTTCTCAGGACTTCAGCTGAGTTAAAATGTGATAAATATAAAAATAATCTCACCTAGTCTTTTTAAGCGTTTTTATTTTTAAAGTTTAAGTTTTTAAATTTTCGACAAGTACCTAATTATCTAACATTTTCTGTTTTATATTGTTTCTGTATATATAATTTTTAAATTTTATAGATCTTCTAGTTATTTATTATGACTTAAAATAGCTCATCTAGAAGAAGAAAAAAAAACCCTCCCTTTTTCCAACAATTTAATTTGCCCGATTTGCCATTTTTTTTTATCCAAAAAATTAGTAGTCCAATTCTCAAAAGGTCAAGGAATACGTTTTTATTTATTTCGAAATGTATATAAACTAAAAAAAACTAAAACTAAGCTCATTTGCCTTATATAAACAAAACTAAACTCATTTGAACTGAACTTATACTGAATATTAAGTCTAATAATTAAACATGCCGGTGGCACATGTCTTCTACATTAAATCCAAATAACAAAATATTGTTGAAGAGAACTGACGGTTTCTACCCAAACTATGAATTGGCATTTTGAGCAAACTGTAGGGATGACTTCCGCCAGTTTTCATTGTTTCTTTTATTCTTGCATTTCTTAATTTTTACAAAATTATTACAAAAATTTTCGTACCTGTAAACAAATTTGTTCGAGAAATGAGAAAACAAATATGGCGACATAATTTGCCATTTTTAAACAGGAAACATAGAGTCACGCGCAACTTTACTTTTGAAATCGACGTTGATGCACATACATACATTAAAAGCACTGTGGACAACTTCTAACCCGAGTTTTACGAAGTCCGACTTTGTATTATTTTTAATTTTGAAGAAAAATGTAAATTGGACATCTAAATTTGGACGAAGAAAGAAATTGCCCCTTGCGTTTTAAATTTTTAACGCTTTAGGGTAAATGAATTAAAAATTTTCTAGATGTCTTTTAATGCATAAACAAGGTAAATATTTTTTGAAATTACTTAAATTCATATTTCAAAGTGTATGGAAATGTGTATTTCATAATTAATTAAATTATAGCTGCGTTATTTCTCAATAAAACCATTTAATTATAATGCGATGTATGGAGGTCAAGGTGTTATTTCTACGAACGAAAGTTGGATTTCATAATTTTATTTTTTTTCTCGCTAAAATTTAGAAATTTCAAATAGTGAAAAGTATTTTTTTATATCACAAAGCCTTGAAGAACAGAACAGGTGATGATTCGCTTGAAAAAAATATATTTTAACAAAATTTTCGTATCACAAAAGCTTTGACAGAGATAAGTTGAAGAGTTTTTTTCATTTCCAAACTTTAGGAAATCAAAATCAGAAGGACATCGTGATTTGAAACATTCCATTAAAATTTTTTAAAATGTACATCAGGTGGATAGAATTTAAATATTCCTATTCAGAGTAATGTAGAGGAATGTTAGTTGTCATAAGAGTATCGTATCCAGGCGGTATACATTTCAGAACAATCTCATTTATTTAATGGCGTCTTTCAAAAATATTAATTCCCTTAGAATAAAGAAAGAATCATATTTTTAAGTATAACAAAAGTATTCATCTCCTAATGTTTATATTTTGTAATGATAAAATACATTGAAAAATAATTTTTTTTTCCATTTCCAATAACGTGCATTGCTAACAAAACAATGAGATCATGTAATAAAAATGTTGAATGAAAAAAAATGGCCTTTTTTTATCATTGCCTTTTTTTCTTTCCTTTTTTATAAATCTAAAGGGTTAATTAAATTCTAATAAAACGAGAAAATCTAATTCGCTATTCAAATATTTTTCATTTCCAAAAACTTTAATTGCTTTTAAATTATGTACATTTTTAGTGGCTTAACGCAGATATTTATTAAATTTTTTTAAAAATTATGAGATTAGGTTTCTCAAATAATTAAGAATATATAAATAAAATATTATATTCTATAGAACTTTCTTCTAAACAAAATTACCAAAAATTTTAAGAGATATTTTAAAATCAAAGAAAAGAATTTTTATAATTTCGCTTTCTATTGAGTATAATTTTTTCTGAATGGCAACATGCTGTTTACATTCTACTTTAATTTTGTGCTAAGAATAAAATACATTATAAAATCCCATAACCCCGTCTTATCAATCAATCAATTTAAATACGTTGTGATAGAAGAGAGATGCAAGATATATGAATGTGCATTCTTGATATGAAATAAAAAGTGTTTTTGATCATTTCATCTCGATATGCTTTTTATTTCAACATGGAGAATTAATAGTTTAAGACAATTTTTATGAAAATGAAGCTCATCTTCTTTTTTTTTTAAAAAAAGAAAGTATTCAGTTGATTAAAGAGACTGCTAATGGAATAACAATTATTCTAAATGAAGATAAAAGGTAAATAATATACTTCATTTATTTAGATTTATGAATTTTTTCCAATAAATCTTTAATAATTGAAAATTTATTTTTAATACGATAAATCAGTTTGGATTTGGTTTTTGATTTTGATTCTCATTTTTACTTTATAATGAAAATAAATTAGTAGAATTTAAATTTAAATTACTAATTAACTAATGAAAAAATGGTTTAACTATCTAAGACAAAGAAATAAAAACTAATCGGAAAATATTACATGCTCATCAAATAATATAACGTTTGAAGGAGAAGAAATTACCCAATTCACTGAAATAAAAATTTATTTCAAGGCCAATAATTTCAGGTTATGGTTAAACGCATTTATGTGCAATTCATGATATGAGTGCCACGCCAGTTTAATTTTGGAATCCAATGTGCATTTTGTTAGGAGAAAAAGCACGCTGCACAACAAAAAACCGAAAATTCAATGTGAAGTTTGATTTTAGATGACGTGGGCAGCTAGCTATCTTTTTCATATGAGTTTGACGTCACGTAAATTGACTCCCTTGGTAAGAATATCGTTTCTGTGAATGATACAAAAGTTAGCATTTTTAAAAAATTTATTTATTTAAAGAAAAGCACACTACAGAGAAAATTCCATTTACGGAGTGATATAAACACACAACAAACACACAAAGAACAAAAGCCACCAAGAGCGAAAAAAAAAATGCACTAGAAAACAAAAAGTTAAACACAGAGAATACACAAAATCATGAAACTTTTGCAAACGTATAAATAATTAAAAACGAAAACACATAATCACAAAAGCACTAAAACACACTATGATACTAAAAGTCTTTTTAAAAAATTAAAAGACCATTTCCAAAAGGCAAGGGTTAAAAAGTCAAATCACGCAAGCGCCGAGTCTTCTAAAAACACACCAGGAGTTTAAAACGTAAATATACACTTGAGATAAAAATAAATAAGTACTTTGTATAAACAATCATAAATGTTTTATTGCTTCGTTATGTAAACATTCTGAAAAAGTGTGGAAATTTAAATAACTGTTCGACTCAAGCATTGATTGATTTTTTTTATGTCAGCTAGTCTTCTCCGAAAAAAAAAATCGACAGGAGTCTGTCTCTGCGAAACGGCCGCTGGGATTGAGGGACGTAGATTTACTCATCTTACTCAACTGTGACTAAAGTAGCTCTATGTGACTATTAACTCTATAGCCTATAGTGACTATTAGTCTAGTGTGACTATGCGACTCTATCTATGTAAAAAATTTTCGTGATTTTCACCAACATTGCAACTCGACTGTGATTAAACCGTAAATCCAAATTCTAAAATTCTTTTGGCAATCTTCCATGTCCACCTTTCTCTGTTAAATGAAACTAAACCAACTCTCTATGTTATTTGTTTGCGGAGCTATAAGCGTTTAACTTTAGCACGAAATTCGACGTAATTCAACAATTCTTGAGTAATATTTCGCGCGATCGTTGAATGAATTGCCTTAGTCTGCGTGCGCGCGCATCGGTCGCTGTGGCGTCATCAAAATTGTTTGTGATTTTCACCAACTTTGCAGCTCGACTGTGACTAAACCGTAATTCCAAATTCTAAAATTCTTCTTGCAATATTCAGTGTCTACCTTTCTCTGTTAAATGAAACTAAAACCGACTCTCTATTTTATTTGGTTATGGAGCTATAAGCGTTTAACTTTAGCGCGAATAGCGTCATAATTTTTTCCTTTCCCGACACACCATTAGACCACTATGGAGAGACGTAAGACTACGTCAAAACCAGTATTAAAAATATATTTCATGCCAACCCTACTAAATTTTTACCTTTAAAGAATGTCTCTTAGGGTATAAATTTGATTCCCATCTTTACATATTGTGTGAATGATTATTTTGTATCAATTAGGAAAATTCATATATAATAAATGTTTTTTTAATATTTTAATTATTTTCTGTAGTGATCCCCCCTCTCGCAAATTGTATTACTACCGATGACTGTACATGAAAATTTAAGGTTTGCTTGCTTTTGGATGCATTCTATGTAACTCAAGTTGAGTTTGCTTTTATGTTTAACTAGCAGTAAGCGCACAATCAGGACTTCGACAAAATGGGGAAAAAAATGCCCGCAATGACACGACGAGTTTTGAGAACAAAATCAAAACAAAAGATACACATTATTGATTTTCCCGCTTTTTTTTCCTCTCGACAATGACGCGACTGTAATGACGTCACCGGAAGGAATCGGATCGTAGAAATGCATGCTGGTAATGAGAGCCTATTACGTCACCTCCTGTGAGGAAGCAACAATGCATTCTGGGACCGTCCGGAGAATCTTTCGCTAGCAAAAAAACTGTTTGAACTGATCAGGGAAAAATTAATTAAAAAAAACCCGGAATAAGATATTTTAACCGTTCTTGTTTTAAATCCGACAGAAACGTTCCAATTATAAGCTGAAAAAAATGAAAATTATAGAGTTGCTAGAACGTCAGATGCGAGGATTTGAAGAAATCCTTATCAAAAATTACCATAAAAGTGACTATTATTTAAAAATTTATCAAAATACAATAAATTATGTTGGAAATTCAAAACAAACGTCGTTAGAACGAAAATTGTTTGATCTATCCGATGGCGCATTGATTTTTTTTCCACGATCATTAGGAAAGATACTACAGCCGTAAATGTGCCAAAAATGACCCAAAACAACACAAAAGATAAAAAAAAATTCTATATTAAATTTTAAAATTCTGGCTTCGAGGTGCATTGAGTCACCATTACGTCTACCTGTGTGCCAAATTTCATGGCTGTAAATGCGATAGATTCGTCTGGACATCGCATACACACACGCACACATTGCCTTTTATAAGTATAGATTTTTAATAATTATTAGTAATTTTTTAAATTTTTGACTCCTCATTGTCACCATAACTCGCTCTTCTACCAACAGGAATCAATATCAAAATTTTTTAAGTACAGATAATTGAAAAGGGCTCAGAACAAGAATGATAACCGTAAAACAAAGTTTTACCAGGATCTAATGAATTCACAGTCACTGCATAAACAAAACTGGGGATGTCATCTAATATCTAATTACTAGTTGTTTTATGCTGTGGTGCCAAGTCCTTTTCGCACGATGCTGGATGTAGTCCATAATTAAATTAACGCGTTTTATTTGACGTGCGTCACATAAGCATCAATTGGCTCCATTATTTATTATGAAATTTACTTTCATAAAGAGAGTGTTAAATGTATTTTTAAAAAAATTATTAATTTAGAGCTTATTGTTTAAAAGAATGCATAAAATTTTAAGAAAATCTGTTGGAAATTGCGCATTTATTTATGAATGCAGCGCATAGAACATATCGTGTCTTACTGCTAATGAACAGCAGAATACTTTATAACTTTATTTTGCAACTTAAGAATTAACTTTTATATTATTACTTATTTCATTATATTATTGGTAAAGCCATGCTGCATTCAACAAAAGATAAATAGAAGTTCAAAAGTTAAAAAGCTCATCATGGAGTGACATTTAGCGTATTAACAAAAATTTCTGGCATCAGTTTTTTTAAAGCATCTCTCGAAGTCTTTAGTGTCTGGGCATGCGCAGTTACGGAGTCATTTCTGTCTCCTGCTGTCGTCTTCCGACTCCATGTACATAAAAATAGAATCCTCGGAAAATATTTTCTTTATGTCCACTTTATTCCCTTTTACACTTGCTTTTTTTATTTTCCCTTTCTTTTACCATTTTTTTCTCCCGTTTTTCGCAGCTCTTCCGGCATGTTATTTTGTTCATTGAAAGATGTTTCAACTGTAACCGGTTCATGAAAAAGTATCGTCTGCAGCGCGCGAGCAGGTGCTCGTCCGCGTTCGACGGCGAAGAATGTTACTAGTGTCGAAAGTAGACGGAAGGCAGATGCAGACGAGAGATTAAAGTGACAACATGGAATGTTGTAACGAGTAGACTGATGACATTTTACCTCGAGTCTGATTTTCTGTGATTCTGATGCTAAGAAGCAGCTTTGCCGATTAAATATGATGACTTAACTTCGATTGTGAAACAAGCGCAGATTTACTACACATGCCTCATTTTTCGAATCTATCTAAGAATAGGAAACCAACTGATGTCGAAATCCTGCGTCATTATCTCTTTTTTTTTTATCAATATATTTAGGGCATAAAGTAAAACCATTTTTTTTTGTCACTTTTGAAAGACCTTTCGAACTCACTTTCGAAATGAAAGTTAAATATTACAAATTACGAGTATCATCCAACCTTACTTTTTGCCTTGGACAATTCTTTCATATTTCTCTTAACAGAAATGTCCATCTATTCTAAATCGTAGATACTGTTCGACTTAAAATCCACCTGGTATGGCTTATGCAAGTCTTTTCTATCAAGCTTAGGCCTTGAGTTTGAAAGTCTGTCCCCAGACAAACAATTCATTAATAACAGCAAAATAATTTATTCTGATTTGCTTCTAGCTGGGCTATTATTAAAAGTACAAAAATAGCTATGGGAAAAGCTGATCTGAATTTGGTGCAGCGTTTCACTTATTTTTTTATCCCCGTGGAATATTTTGTCCTCGGAGTTTTCCGCTATGTTTTATAATATATCCTTTCCGTGACTTCTTAACTGTGTTCTGGTCCATGTGTGCTACGAGTGCAGTATCAATAGTGGGAAAGGGTTGAAATATTTGTTCCTGTTATGATATAATTATTTATGAAAATAAAAGCCCCTGTACCGTGATAATAACCTTAATTAAAAATTCAGAAACTGAATTCCATTTATTATCAACGTTTTGAGAAGTGTGATATTTGAAAGGTAAAGGAATAAGACTTTGTCATATTTAACTTTTTCCTATTGATTAGAAATAAAAAAGACTGTATCAATAAATTCTGTGTACTTTAGGTTCGTAGAACATTACTGATGCATTTCTCTAAGAGACTTAGGAACGATTTTAGAAAAATCTCTAGAAATCAGTCTAGGAAATTAATTAAATTAGTTAATGGTAACTTTAAAAAATAACTTTTGTTCTGTAAATAAAAATTATGGTGGTTACGCATCGAGAGCTACACGGACCGAGTCCTCAACTTTTATTACTTTTGAGTACACATTATCTTTTAATGCCAATACTGAAAATGAAAGATTTCTTATTTGAGTAAAATAATACAAAATTATTTTAAGTTATAGAAATAAACTAATAAAGTTGTAATTTTTCAAAATTTTGCGTCGAAATTGTATTTTGTGCAACTTTTACTTTCTTTTCCCCTTCCATTGATGTTTTTTCCCTCTTAGGGAAGGGGGAAGGGTAAGAACTTTAAATAATACAAGAAATAAATATCGTAATGAACATGAAAAATTATGGGTTTTGGAAGAGCTTCAAAAGTTAATACAATAATAGCCTGTATACTGTGACGAACAACATGCCTAGGAAACATCAAAACTGACTTTTGTAAATATTTTTGCTTAGGAGAAAAAAGTATAAAAGAATGTTTTGGCGTAAACAGAGGTTTAAATGCCAAAGTTTTAAAATACCAGACTCTTATCGAAATTTCATATGTGCAGAAATATTTGCCAGATCACCGAATATTTGATGCTCATTAAATGACGGGTATTCCGATATTTTGCGGGTCAGATCTCATTTCGATGCAGAGAACTATTGTTTCGAATTCTGCATCGAAACGAGGCATTCGAATGGGATTTCTTGCAAATCTGGAATCGGCGTCTTCGCGCCGAGTGTTTACAGAAACCGATGGAATTCGGCTATTACCTAATCGACCTCGACATCTACCGAAAGAGCTCGACCTTGGTAGGTTTATGTTCGCCAGACACGTTCGGTATCGGAAGAGAGCGCCACGCCCCTCCCTTTGATATTAAGACGGAGTGAAATTTGCATGTGAGGATGCGACATTGGATCGCCGCCAGTTGCTTCGAGACTCTATCTATAGCAGAGCCTGATAACTGTTCGATTTTAACACCTGGCCGCCCGCCAGGGAGCGCTCTCTCTCTTTCGCGGAAGACAACTCAGGCAAGCGTGCGGAAAAAGTTCGAAAATCGAGAGAAACAAATAGTAACATCCGTGTGTTTGTTGGTAGTTCACTTTCCTCCGAATATCCTCAATGACCTGGAAAGCTGCAAGCGTGAGGCACGGTCTGTCTGTCGATGGAGAGGCACAGACTTTAAGGCTACGGTTGCTACAGAAAAGGGTATAGTGCCATTTTGATTAGGAACGATTAGGGTTGCCATAATTGTCGAGCATTGATACAGGACATTTATGCGCTAAATAAATAAAACATGAAAAAGTAATAAGGGACTGAGTAGCGAAATACGGTGACAGTCCCGTATACGTATATCCTCCGAAAATCCTCAATGACCTGGAAAGCTGCAAACGTGAGGCACGGTCTGTCTGTCGCTGGAGCAGGCACAGACGATAAGGCTGCGGTTGCTGCAGAAAAGGGTATCGTGCCATTTTGATTAGGAATGATTAGGGTTGCCATAATTGTCGAGCGTACGGACACGGGACGTTTAAGTGCTGAATAAATAAAACATGAAACAGTGGGGAGGTAATAGATTATTTTACTCTGATAAAAAATCAATAAGTTTAACCAATCTGATAAAATGAACACGTAGAATAATAATTAAAAAAAAGATTCGAGGCTAATTCTTTTTAGCCCAATCATATTTTAAAGTTGATTTTACTTCCTTAATTTTATCAATTTTTTTTTTCACATAATTATAAAATTAGGCGCAAGTCATTTTAAAATTATAATGACACAGAGTTAACCGCTTAACTTAACAGCCCGAGAATACTCGTGCATCGAATTATCCAAATTTTTGTCTTATAAACTAAAATTGAATCATTAATTAGCTTTATAATTTGACACAAAAAATATGTAGGATCCATAAACATCTTAAGTATCCTATGCCTTCTTAGATGAATGAAAACGACAGCCCCTTTCCAAAACAGGAGGGGTCATCTTATTAGATAGCAAAGAAAACTATTCAGTTAAGTGGTTAAGGAGAAAACAGGACTGAGTAGCGAAAAGCGGTGACAGTCCCGTATATACGGTACGTATGACATCCCTAAGAATGATACAAGGGGAGTGATATTTTTTTTCATTTGCCGTATAGTGCACTAAAGTGGAATGACTTCCTTATGAAACATGGATAATTTCTAGAGTGACAGATGAATGTAGGCTTCATGTCTGTGGTAGACAGTGAAATGATAAAAGCAACACGAAGAATACTTTGGATTTCCGTATTTTCTGCGCATAAGCTAGTTATTTAGGTATCTGAAAAGATTGAAGGCTAAAATCGAATGAAAACACTGAAAAACATTTTTGTCTATCAATTTTGGTATGTCTGTTTTTGAAACACAACTTTTGGACTTTTGTTCCGAAAGTTATGTTTAGTAAACTTCGACAGAGATAAAAATGAGTGATATTTATAACTTTTCTTTAATTTTAATTTTATAAGTAGATTATTGCTAAGTTGATCAATTTTATATGTTCAGCTTCTGCACCTACTCGAAAAATGGGTAGATACATTTTATGTATCACCTCAACATAGCAAAAATGGGAAAAGCGTAGGCATGCACTCACACTCAGAGTTAATTAGAATTTTAAAAAAATCCGATTCTATATTAAAGCCTTAAAACTCTTCTGTAGCGTTTGTAACTTGAATTGGCATGCGACTTGGAAAGCGTTACTCTTTTGTATTGATTTAAAGAAAAGACAATTTATTAATCTACAGACACGATTTCCTATCTTGTTGTAAATATTAATAAATATTTGATAATTTTTTCTCTCTCAGCATGAAGAGTAGGCGTTAAATACTTTTATGTCTGCACTTTTAGGTATATTTTCAAAAGATGTTCCCAAGTACCATTTTCTGCAAGACAGAAAATGTATTTTAAAAAATATCTCGGAAAAAAATTCCCTTGAACTTGATTTTTCGAATCGCTTTTCTTTGTTAGCGGAATCGATTTCACTTTCGGAAATCTTTATGGTTCCCTTTTCGCTTCTCTATTCTAACATTTTCAGATTTCTGGCGTAATTACTCGTATAATGATGGATGGCATGGCGTTAGTTGATTGCATTTCCATGGGAAACTATGGTGGATATGAGTAGAAGCAACAGCATTCCCGGATAGCAAAGAAAGCTTGTCTAAAAGGTTTTGGAAACCTTGTCGTCGGCATGGGTAAAGGGTTGTCACAAAGGTTTCCATGACAAGGGTTGAACATTTCGGCAAGGTAAGCGGAAAGGTTCGCTAGTCAACAAGAAACAAGGTTTTCTGTAAGGTTTTTAGTAAGATTTCCCCAAGCTTTTACTGCAAGCTTGTTTCAGGCTTTACTCAAGCTTGTTTCAGACCTTTCAAAAGGTTGTTACGAGCCCTCCTTCGGCGGACAAAATAGAGCTCCCCTTCCCCCTCCGAAGCAGTACTCTTACAGAAGCGTCCAACTCCCCTTTTTTCACCCCCTTCTTCTGACGTCATCTTAGAGTTATCTGGAATGTCAATTAATTAGAAATCTTAATTATTAATTTCATTAATCTAATTTTTAATTAAACTTACTTGAACGATTAGATTGTAGATCGTGACAAAACTTCAAATTCCTCCAAGCCCGGGATCGAACCCGCATTCCTAGATTTGGAAGGCAAACGCAATAACCACTATACCGGTCGGGGCTATACACGATAGGAGAGGTGGTTAATAAAAAGCTTTCTTACGTCAATTTTGCGGGAATGGTTTCTGAAACGGTTTGTGCGGAAATGCTTTCGCAGACTTGTCGTTCAAACCTTGTCGGTGAGATAGTACATAAAAAGTTTTCCTATGTAAACCTTGCGGCAATGGTTTCCGAAACGGTTTGCGCGGAAATGCTTTCGCGGACAGCCTATGGAAAGTGAAATGGCAACCTTCTTTGCTATCTGGGTTGGTGATGTCAAGGATCTTGTGTGAGTAGAGATCATTCAGTGAAGGGGAGCTCACCTATGTGGAATAGGGCTATCATGATGTTAAGCCTGCCAAAAAGTGTAGGAAGTTTAGAGACACTTGTTATATGACCGGTATGATCTTCTGCTGTCACCTTGACCTTCATGCCGAAACGTGTTGTGTTCTTAATCTTGTAATCGTTTTGGTCAGTTGTATTAATGTTTCTTGATGAGCTGTTTTTTTCTTTGCTCTTAGTCGGCATCTTGCGGATGCATTTGCATCATCAAGAGTGACACGGATGATGCAGTGGCGGATTTTGTCAATATGAGGCCAAAGGAGCAAAATTGCTTTGAGACCCCTTCCCTCTGGCCAGTCTCTCAAATTCGTTGCTGGCATAGCACTAAGGACGCCGAATAGGCTTTGAGGCCTCATAGATTCTCGAAGCACGAGGCTAGCACCTCTAACACCTGTTCGAAAAACCGTCACTGGGTTGATCTTGTCATCATTTTTGTAATTTCTTTCATTTCCAGCCTTTTCTTCAGCTGATTCATTTTCCTAGAATGTGATGGCTTTCATTGTAGGATATATATCTTTCCAACCTAGTTTATTTTATCTAGCTGTTTGTGAATTTTCCGGACAAATCTTGACTGACATTCCTTATCTAATTCGTGGACAACTTTGGAGTCACAGAAGATAATTCATACTTTGGCTATTTTCCTCAGATCTAATAAAAAAAGAATGTTGTCAATCGAGACTTTTTGGAGTTTTTCTAGTTCGCTGGGGCAATCCGAGTTACTGGTGCCTGTACCAATTTTATGTTCCATGATAGTGCCGTTTGGCAGGACTTGTTGCACTCCAGCTCCTCCGTTGCGGATGATTTCATTAGATGATTTTTCAATATTAATTTCTCCCAGATTTCTTTGAGAAAAATGCTTTGATAGTCGCATACCTTTTGTATAAATAATTATGGACAAATCTTTTTTAGAGGTATGATTACAACTATGACAGTTAATACGGGTACGTGCTTAATTTTTCAGTAGTGCTCAACGTAAGGAAAGGAATTTAGTATAACGTGTAGAATAACTATTAAAAGTATAGAATGCTGCAATAAAAGACACGATTGTGATTGGATTAATTACGAATGACCTCCCAACAATTATATTGCAAATATATAAATTAAATTCTTTAGTTTGTCAAATGTATAAATAAAAATGTTTTATCAGTATGCGCATTACAGAATCTAGACACTTTCGACGTTTTAAGATATATAAACTTTGTTATTTCAGTCGATATTTCTGTTGCAAACCAATTAAGCCTCAAGAAAGCTCAGTGTACTTGTCAGGATAACGTTGTAATTTTTACGTGAAAAGAGAGAGAGAGGGAGAAATTTCTGTCACTATTTTTCTAGTATTGCAGCGCGAGCACTAAGCGGAAAGTGGAAGGTTTTACCGATTCCCTTTAGTTTTAAGTTTACTTTTATGAATCGGGTGAATAAGTTTATAATTTTTTCAGTTATTTCATTTTTATAATATTAGATGTAAAAAAAATATTATAATTTTTCTCAGTTTTACAGGTATTCATCAAATTCTTCACAATGCTTTTTAATATTATATATACTTATTAAGAAATGAACAAATAGTATGGAGTTATACTTTCAATCCACGATTAACTAGGCAAATGCAATTCACGTTTCGACTTTTAGTAGTAGAACAACGAACACCGACTACTTTATTTAAGCACTGTTTTTGGTAAAATTTCTGGTTTTTTTTAAAAAAAGCTTCGAGGTTGAAACAGATAAGAAAAAAAATTCAAAACAAGGGAAGACTTTTACTGCGATTTTTTTCCTATAGTCTAAATGCAGTTGTTATTATTTACCATTAAATTTGGATCGCAAAACTCTTATTTTATAACTAACCGAATAAATGCACTCCAAAGAAAGTAGAAAATAAATATACTGTTTATTTATAAATTAATAAAATTATTTATTTTTGTACTGAATTTTTGAACAGTCGAAATTCCGATTAGTAGTCCTTATATTCCCTCTCTTTGCATTCAGCTTTATGCCACAAAAATGGGCTTATTCCTATCTGAATCGTTGTTAAAGTGCATTAAATAAAATTATCTAGATTTCTTTAGAAAT
Source organism: Araneus ventricosus (assembly GCA_013235015.1). Classification (NCBI taxonomy): domain Eukaryota; kingdom Metazoa; phylum Arthropoda; class Arachnida; order Araneae; family Araneidae; genus Araneus; species Araneus ventricosus. The sequence goes on from BGPR01000276.1 coordinate 785,268, forward strand.
TATCTTGTATTATTTAGTGTTCATTCAAGAACGTAAGCCGTGAGCGCTATCAAAATTGGAAAGTGTAAGTAATTAAGATTAGGAATCATACCATCTCTGGATCTTGTAATTATAAATCGCATTAGCTCGGAATTTATAAGATCGGGAACTTTTCCAAAATACAGATTTTGAGACATGCCTTTTTCCGCAAAATATTCCAGGAAAATTCTGATGTTGAACTTTTCTAAAAGTAAATATTGCATTATATGTAGCCTGTGGTGCGCTTTCACTGGAGCCGACTGAAATTTGTCTATATCGATAAACACCTAGGCGCAATTTTCAACAGTCAATCCGAGATGCGTAAATTGATGGTTGGCTCTCTATTACATAATTGCGTCCAGTTTTTCGTTTTGATATCCTTCAGCGCCTAAAGTTTTCCACTGCATTACACATGTAAGTAATTCATTACATAATGACAAACATTTTTAAAAACTTATTTTTTTTACATGGTTTAACATTAATCTAACTCACCTTAATAATATATTCCGATATACACACCTGCCATTTAGAAGTACAATCAGAAAAAGAAAAATAAGAAAATGAGTGGGGAATATACTAAAAGAATGACGATGTTGAAACATTTTCGGCTGAAAGAATTTAATGAAAAGAATTGATCTTAAAAATATAAATACCGAATGTAGGCAGAGCCATTGTTTATCTTAGATTAGCCATAACTGTCGTTTATTAAAATAAATGGCGATCTTCTGGAAGGTAAAAAATAATTGTAAGATTTAGAAAAATTCATTAACGCTGTCATAGAATAAAAATCATCTTGTTTAGCGAATTTATTGAAAAAATAATAATATTCGAAGCCTGCAGTATGAAGATCCATTTTCTAAGCAAATCAGTCTTGCCATTGAACCTTGAACAAATTATTTTAAAAGTTTATCTGGATTTTTCATCAACATTTCCTAACGTACAGCAATCAACATATTCCTCTCCGTGGTTTTTACCTCTTCTGTTGCTCGACTAGCCACTTTGTCTCGGCTCATTTTCGCGTGTCTGTTTTTTAATCAATTCATTAAGTTGATTCTGTTTCTTTCTAGACTTTTTTTTGTTTATTTCCAAGATTTGTTGCTGTTTCCATCCTTGAAAAATAAATTGCAGAGCAAAAAGATAACACCGTACGCAGTTAAGCCTTATTTCATTTTGTGGTTTACACGGAGGAGATTAAAAAACTCTTATTACCTGATCCGGATCTTAAATTAAAAATCTGGTTAATATTAAGTTACTTTACAATGAACCGCAAGTAATATTACACCGCGCAATGAAGGATGGTATTTGCGAGTCATTTCCCACACTAAGGACCAGTAGTGTGCTGAAGGTTGGGGAAGAAAAATAGCTGGCAAGGTGAAACCGAAGATTGCAGTTTAGTAACGAAAGTCTTTTGCATTTCTTGGTATCCTCTATTCTTCTCATCCCTTTCGGGTATTTTTTTTATTTATTCAATTTCTAATTCTAATCTAACCTTCACTTTTTTATAAATTAATATTCTTGAATACTGTTTCCAATGCGAACAAACCCGGAAATAATACTTTGATTCAGCATCTCAAAGCGAAAGTATGATGTGATATGATTGATTGATTGATTGATTTTTAATGGCACATTGGCTAAGCTGCGCCAAGTGATATGATGGAGTTTACTGGCGTAAAAACCATTGTTAATTATACTGCGCCAAACATATGGTGTAGGATAGATAGATATGTCTTAGTTTAGGAGTTAGATATGTCTTAGTTTAGGAGT